>JAPYZL010156594.1:0-11198 GCA_030522825.1 Platygaster orseoliae
CAATACTTTGAATGATTCAGATGTAAGAGTTTTTTTATAATAAAGTTACATTTTTATCGAAAAAACAGCGAGAACTTAGTTGCGCACCTAATATTTTTCTGTTTGAGAAAAAATATTGAGTTTATTTACCTGCGTTTGGATTTCACTTTTTCTCGATTTTATAACACTGTACCTATCGTGGGTCGAAAAGACCCGGAAAAATTTTTTGGAAACGAACAGCACGGATATGCAGGCTTGACTGATGTAAATGACAAAACAGGATTGGAGGGGAGAAACTACATATTCTTCACACCCACTCTGTAGAAATTATATCTACAGGGTATTGAAGATACAAAACGTTTAATAAAAACGCTCAGGTCTTTTCGACCCACAGTGGGGCTTAAGGGTTAAATGAAAATAAAATGTCTGACAAGTAAAAGCCTGTGTCGGATAAGAAAGAGAAGGCTGTGAAAAAGTGTGATATCAAGTATGGGAAATAGTAGAATTTTTAAGTTGGTAGTGGTGGTAATGGGTATAAAAGGAGGTGATTTACGGGATCGCGTCAGTGTACCAAGATGAAGTACGTCGTCGATTTGCAGGGCTTTCATATGCCTAAGTTTATCGTCAATGAGTTCGCTGTTCTGGAAATGAATTGAATCATTACTACCACGCTTTAGGACCACCGTGCAGCTGGAGGAAAATGTCGCCGCAGCAAAGAAAAACTCATAAATAGTTGACGAAAAATTTGTCAACGGCATTCCGGTAATGGTTATCCACGGTAATGGTTAACTCCAACGCCGTTATCATTGATATGCAGGAAATGGGTTACCTTTTACTCGATAAGCTGCGCTTCTCTGCATGTGAGTTCAACACATATCACAGACCTGTGCAACATCATCATTGTGCTACAGAAAACGTCCGTCGCCCCAGGATGTGGTTCATGGAAAAATTTGGCGATACATCATCAATGAAGAGATCTTTTACCATACTCTCATATACCGACTCGCTGCACAATTTGTATTCCGAGGATATAGCTGCGTGCTTAAGAGAATTCTTACTCTACTTTCCGAAAAAATGTATCGCTCAAGCTTGGGAAAATTTATCCCCGAAATTGCAAAAAGATAAAGAATTTATCAGTTTAAAGCGCTGTGAGAGTCATTGGAATTCGGTGTAAGAAGATTGTGTTGGTATTGCTGCAATGATCAAAGATTGTTATGTATGTAAGCGAGAAAAATTGTAATTTTTTTATTTGTCGATAATAAATATAGAGGGGCTGTCAAAAACGGTTGAGCCTCATAGCAAGAGGTAGGGTGGGGCCCCTTGCAGAAAAAAATGTTTTTGTCGAAATTATTCTATGATATATTTCCGAATGAAATTGTTAATCGAAAAGCTTCCGTTCTAATAATACATATCGATGTAATTGCTGTGGAATAAGATGACGTAATAGTTTTCCGAGAATAGACGTGTTCAAACTTGTCGTGATAACGTCATCGCTGTTGTTTAGTCTACGCAGTTATCAGAGTATCAAATTACTTCTCCGCAGTTTTATTTGAATGTTTCAAGCTCAACGAAGCGTTTTTCAACTTGTCGTTATGACGTCATCGTTTCCGAAAACAGACGTGTTCAAACTTGTCATGATGACGTTATCGCTTACGTAACTGCATATTCCTTTAAATACATGTGCTTGGGAGCGCCGGAGCGTCACTCTGACAAAAGTTTTTGGACAATATGGATCTCACGAAGCTGAACAAAGTGGCTCGTGCGGATAGTTTTCTGCCAACTCACAAGGTTGCTCACTTGCAAATTAGTAAAATCTTTGCTGTCATTGGAGCCCGCTCCGTTGTTACCAGATTTGGATTGAAGTATATCATCAACCTGGACTCCGAATTTGAGATTGTCCTACCGGAAAGGCTCTGCAAGTTTCTATCAGAAAATCCCGATCAACTACAAAACCTCGAAGATTGTTACTAAGTCGAAGAATCTAATGAAGTTTCGACATCTCGGAGGAGAATTCAACGGCTGCGAATTTCTTCCCACAGACTAAATATTGCTAAATGAACCATTATAACATTAAATATAAATAATGAAAATAAAAAAAAGGAAAAAACAAAACAAAACAAAAGAAGTTAAAAAAATGGAGGGACTAACAATATGGTCGAGTCTTACAGCAAGGAGCTGGGTGGGACTCCTTGTACAAAAAAGAAAAATATAAAATGTTGACTAATTGCTCACGTAACTGCGCAATAAATTTCCAAGGTTGAACAGTCTATTATTAGATGAAGACTTCATAGTTTCCGGCAACGTGTTTTAAATTGTCGTTATGACGTCATCGCTGTCGCTCAGTCCCCGTATGCTTATACGCAGTTTTATTTCGTACGTAATAAGCTCAACACTTGCGAGTGTTATGAATCATCGTAGCGCGACACCGTAGCGCGATGAAAAAATAAAAAAACTTCTCAAAAATTCACGGAAAACCTGCGTAAAACTTGTAGAAAATCGCGAGAACTTGTTGAAAATCCGCGGAAAATCCGCGGAAAATTTACAAGGAGTAGGAGACCAATTAGGTAACAGGAGGTAGGCGGGACTTGAAGGGGTGAAGGACCAATCAGGCAAAAGAGGTGAGGCTAGAGGGCGGGGCTTGGAGAGGGTGGGGAGTATGTAGGGCTTGGGGAGGGGTGGAGGGATAATTAGATGACAGGGGTAAGGGTAGGAGTGAGTCTTAGGAGGGGCGGAGAGTCAATAAGAAAAAGTAGTGGGGTAGGAGACGGAGCGTCGGAGGGTGTGGGCGGCGCGTCGGGGGAGGGGGGAGGAGGCCACGTGATAGGAGTAGGAGTAGGGGGGCTTGATCGACCGAGTATATCTACTTTATTGAACTGCGCACAAATTCGGAATATGACCACGTGTTGTGCTACCATTTTCTTACATTTGGTCCTGCCTTGTCTCGAAATCCTGAAAAATATATAAGATGTTTTCCACTTTTGCCACTTCTTTTTCTCGATCGGAGACGCAATCTCCCCCCCTCCCCCAGAATAAAAAGCTTCAAAAGGTATATTTACCCGAATATCGAGAGACCGAAAGGAGGAATCGTCGAATTTTGATATCCCCGAAATCGCACAAGACCGCGCGTGAATTGTTGCGCTTACCCAATACGTTGAACGAAAAAAAAACCGACGATTCAACGTCTTGAAACATGAAAAAGCTGAGATTTCAAATGTCCGACAATGGAAAACGCCGTTTCCTCAAGGGGGGATTACCCTTAAATAGAAGTAGGAAACGGATACCTAATTTCGAGCGTGTATAGAAAAAAAACTATGAATGATAAGATAATCGAATTTCGTGCATAGATTGCATGTTATATTTCTAATAATACAGAAAAAATTTTGCTGCAAAATCTGCACCTGGCTCGTTGTCAGAAGCTTGTGTAAAAAGAGTCTGCAAATTCGCGGTGGGACAGATTGCGAGAAAACGGCTGAACCAATTTTTTTCATGATTTTCTTGCTTATTAGAGAGAATACTATTCTCGAGTCCTTCACAAACGACTTTTCAGCAAAAACAATGCTATTTTTTCAAAAAACAATTAGCAAATACAAAAAAAAAATGATAAAAATCTATTTTTTCCGATTTCAGAAGAAAAAAATTTTTTTAAAAAAACTTAAAACGTTAGGGACTAACACTGGTATTCTCTATAATTAGCAAAAAAAAAAAAAAAATATAAAAATCGATTAAGCCGTTTTCTAGCAACTTGTCCCACCGTGAATTTACAGATTCTTTTTTGCACGCTTCTGACAACGAGTCAGATGCAGATTTTGCAGTAAAATTTTTTCTGTTTTATTAGAAATGTAACATACAACCTACGTTACGAAATTTAATTTTTCTATCATTCATAGTTTTTTCCTACCCACACTCAAAATTAAGTACCCGTTTTCTACTTCTAATTGGTATTGCCCCTTTAAAAGCCCAATCTCGCGATCGCCCGAAAACTCAAATTTCGTCATAATTTAAGAACAGAAAACGAAAAATACCGAATTCACTTAAATCGAATACCCAAAATACTCCAGAATCCATAAATTTTTGATATTTCAAGTCCTTGCTAAAAAATTGCAACGAAAAAAAGGGTACCGATTGTATAAGGTCATAATAGATATTTATGCTACAAGGGAGAAAAAAAATGATTCCAACGAGGGCAAAGTTTGGGCACGAGCGGAGCGAGTACGCAATTGCACGAGATGGAATCATCCTTTTTGTCTCGTGTAGCGTACAATATTTTTACCCATGCATATTTAAAAGTGGCTACTTCATTTTTATGGAACGCAGGAACGAAATCCTCTTTTTGGAGTACTCGGAAATCAGCGCGAGTTATTAATAAAACCCTATGGAAATATTCATAAATCCCGGATTACAGGGAAGAAAGTTGCCTGATCCGTGATTCATGAATGCTTCCCAGGGTTTTTGTTGATATTTCCCGCTGATTTCTTAGAACCCCAAAAAGAGGCTTTTGTTCCTGCATTCCATAGAAATAAAGTGGCCTTTTTTACGGATGCATGGGAAATAGATATTTATGCTACAAGGGAGAAAGAGGATGATGTCAACGAGTGCGAAGTTGGCACGAGCGGTAGCGAGTGCCCAAACGCACGAGTTGGAATCATCTTTCTCCCATGTAACATACAATATTTTTTCCCGTGCATGTACAAAAAAAATGTTTTTTGGGGAAACTTCAATATGTAATTTTCGACGCGACTTGGTTACTGTTGTGAAAATTTGACAAAACAAAACACAACAAACTTATGTACACAAGTTATGACTTATGGACAGTGTGAGTCGAATAAGTATGGAGTCGTGTTGAGTCGTTCGTAACTCAGTAGTACTAAACAAGGACAGACTTATGTTTGATCGAGCGTTAGAAAAGGAACGAAGATTGAAAGTTACGAACACGAGTCGTGTGAAGTTGGCTGCGCGCATGTTTCTAAGAACACATTAAGTTTGCGGTGGTATACACGTCAAAATCCTCCGTGACAATTATTCTTCCTTCATATCTGTGTTTTCTTTCTTTTCTTACCTCGTATCAGTGATTTATTAATATTTCCCTAGGGAAGAATGATTTGTTTCACTCATTCGTGAATACCCCAAAAAGTGGATTTTGTTCTCACATTCCATACAAAAAAAGTGGTCTTTTTTATGGATGCATGGGAAAAAATAAATTTGTCATCGATTCGTTTATGTCACTACTATAAAAATAAAATAAACTTTAAGACGACAATAAAAAATTTGCCTTCAAACGAAATGTCCTTCTAACCGGTATGCCGAAAAGCCAGATGAAAGAAAATTTTCCGTATTTAATTGGCACTTCATTGAATAAAAAAGTTGCGAAGTAGCACACCTTCGAAAACTTTTTTCCCCGACATTTAAATGCGCCTGATTGCTGATTTCCCACACCCGCATTTCTCTGCATACAAAAGGGAACAAAAAAATATTACGACGATCATTCATTGTACCGACAAACTATTTCCTCGGAAGGACCGAATGGATGAAGTTGTAAAACTCTGTTGCTCTTAAAATTCATTTATCTTAAAAACTAATGAGTTGATAACATTCTTCCCCGATATTTCCAAAGTCCTTACTGTTTTTTCCTCGATCTCTCATTATTCCGGAATTTGTAATCAGTTTTAAAAAAAACGTGTCCATATACATTTCGTTTATTGGCACATCACTGATCACAAATTTCAGAATAATAAGAGATCAAGAAAAAAGCAGTTCAGACTTTAGTAATGTCGGGGAAAAATATTATCGACTTCTTAGTTTTGAAGGTAAATGAATTTTCGCCGCGATAGAGTTTGGTGACTTAATCCATTCGGTCTTTCGAGCTCGCGGAGAAATCCGTATTCAGTGAAATTATTTTTCAAGAGGCATGACTCAGTGGAACACTGACCATTCTCAACCTTCCCTGCTCAGCGCTTTGCGGAAAAGGTGAAATATTAAAGAGGGGAAATAGTTTGTCGGTACAATGAATGATCGTCGTAAGATTTTTTTTGCAAAACACGCACAAAAAAGGTGCTTCTAACACCTAAAAAAAATTACGAAGGACGTGCATTTCCGACCGGCGATTTGTTTTCGGTCATTTCGATGCGAGCGTCGCGTTTTAGTGTGTGTTTTAAATCTTTAGTACCTAGAGAAAGTCTTTATTACTGACAGACAACCAGAGAAAATATTATTCCTATTATTCCTAATGGATCGAGCATGCGTCCGTATGTATTTTCTTTCTCTCTCTTAAATAATCAGGAGAGAGAGAGAGAGAGAGAGAGAGAGAGAGAGAGAGAGAGAGAGAGAGAGAGAAAGCAAACTCTAGTTCAAAACGGCCGTCGTTGCTCCGTGTATACTCGCGTTGACCAAAATAATCGAACGAGAAAAGAAAACAACAATCACCACTGCGTCGCAACTGCGAGTGGAAAAGTGAGGAACACAAGAAAATCGGGTTTCGTGAAATGTGTCAACCAGTGTCAAGTGCAACGGACGTAAATCTTTTCCACGTTTGCGCGCGATGCGCCGTGTCGCAAATGCATCCCCTCCGTGTTTATTTTCATGTGCCAGAAGCACCTTTTTGTGCGTATTTTGCAAAAAATATAGTTTTCAACTCGGACGTGAAGCGTGGCTTTGTTCTCAGATCAATTTATCAGCCTCGGATACGCCTCGGCAGATAAATTGGCCCTCACCCAAAAAGCCACGCCTCAGGTCCTAGTTATCAAATATACTATTTCGTTCCTTTTTATTTGGGGAGCAACGCGCGTGTAGGGAAGCAGCAGTCAGGCGCATTTGAATGTAGGAGAAAAAAGTTTTCGAAGATACGCTATTTCTTGATTTTTTTTTTTATATGACGTAGTGCCAATTCGATGCATGAAATTTTCTTTCATATGGTTTTTCGGCTTTACGGCTTGAAAGGACATTTCATTTGATGGCAAATTTTTTACGTCGTTTTGAAGTTCATTTTATGGTCAAAGTCGTGACATAAACGAATCGATGACGAATTTATTCGTGACCTTAAACAATCGGTGTCTTTTTTTTCTTTACAATTTTTTAGCAAGTATTTGAAATATCGAAGTTTTATGGATTCAGAAATATACGGAAACGGTCTTTTGGGTTTTGGATTTCAAGTTTTTTCGGTATTTCACTTTTCATGTTTTGAAATTATTAGGAAATGTGAGTTTTTGGGCGATTGCGAGGTTGGGATTTTAAGGAAATGGGTCGTCCGTTAATCTCATGACGCTAAAAATGACCAAAATTGACCCTCCTTCCCTCCCGCGTGACAGAATGTGACGATATCAAAACCCCTCTGTAGCGCCATGTGACGAATTTTCAGCCCCCTGTCCCTGTTCTCTATGAAAATTTTTTTCCAATTTACATTTATCATCGACATTGGCTGTGGTGTTAATTGAAAAATTTTTCATGAAACGACGGATAAGCACTACTATCGATTTATTTCGTCACGTGACGTTTTTAAAAACCCTCTCCCCCTCGGACATGACGAATCGTGACAATCCTTTAAACTCTCCCCTCCCCCATTCCAGCGTCACGAGATTTATAGACGCCCCAAACGGGGTTTTTCATTGTCGGGCATTTGATATTTCGGCTATATCATGTTTCGAGACGTTGAATTGTCGGTTCTTTTTTCGTTCGACGCATTGGGTAAGCGGGGTAATTCACGCGCGGTCTTGAGCGATATCGGGGACTTCAAAATTCGAGGAATCCTTCTTTCGGTCTTTCTACATTCGGTAAATGAACCTTTCGTGACTTGATGACAGAGATAGCCTCTATTCTGAATTCCACACATTTACACGCAATGTGGAATAAATAAAGAGATGATGGAGGAATCCTGAAGTCGGATTCAGACTAAGCCGTCTGAAATCAATAAAAAAAAATTTCTAATATCCACTTCATTCTACTTTTTTTCGTAGTCCTGTGTCATTAAACGTTTTATTGATGGTTACAAACCTCTTCTCTACGTTTTCCGTGAATATCAAGATTCAAAATAAACTCGACAAGCAGTTTCTTATTTACCTGAGTGTGTTTGTAAGTTGAGCTAATCGTGCATCCAAGTTTCAAATGCGCTGCGAGGGTCATGGCTTCCCCGACACTTAACCTGCCCCTTTGAAGAGACTCCTGATGAATGTAGCACGATGTTCTCCTCCATCTTTCACTGTGAGGGACGCGGATCTTTCCATTTACTAGAATTTCTCCACTGACACCTTGAACACTGTTAGTAACATTTAACAATTAACACATCTATTCCGTGTTTCTGAGAATCGAAGGTGACAGTAATCTTAATACTGTAATTACTTCAGTTATCTTTTTTTTTTTGTCATTGGGCGTGATATATAAATAATTGAAACAGTCCTCGATTTTATAAGTCAGATTATTTTCGATCATATAATAATATATCATCATATTTTACATAATAACCTGGTAAAATATAATTCATATTGAGAAATAATAGACGAGTGAAGGTTTTGTATTTTATACGCTCTTATTTCATCGTACGTTGATTGTAACAAAAAATTTATTAGAGATAGGATTATTGATATGAATTAATGACATTATTTCCATTCGGGTATTGCGTTGACTGGGAGTTGTGACACGTTAATAATACAGAGGAAAATGCGAGTTTTTAGTTATTGAATATGATAATGAGCTCGGTAGCGACTGTAACTTTTTACCCTCTGTGATTCTTTCAAACGACTTAATTATATTGACTCTGTTGAACACTTTGATTTGTGCAGTACTTAGACAAATACTAAGATCTGCGACATTCATTTTTATGTTTTATTTTGTATTTAGTTTAGTTTCTATACAGCTATTTGATTGTGATACAGGTGTTGTACAAGACACGAATTTGGCTGAAACATTGACATGTTTGAATATGAGTGAAAATGATTTAACTGGGAAAGTCAATAGTTATTGCACTTATTTATTGTAATGACATTTTAAAGCCTAAGTAACTTTTTTTCTATTGTTTCCGAACAACTATGATAACGACAAAATGTTTATTCGAAAATAAAATGTATTGTAAACGATGAGAGAGTCATTCTTAATGAAATCGTCCAGGCAGTTAAGGTCAAAAACTTTGTTTTGCATGAAATTTTTTTTTTCGTTTTTACATCGAAATCGATTAGACACGTATTTTATTTTTTTTTTTTTTTTGCATGATTTTGAATTTTTTCGTCGTGGGGAATTTTTGAAAATTTGGCTAAATACTTGATTTTCCGCTATTGGCGCATATTAATTTTTTTTTAAATACGATAACTTTACGAAAAAGTGAAGGATCTTTGAAATTTTTTTTTCCGTCTTTAGTTAAAAAGTCCCTCTTAAAGAAAAAAATATGAAACATGATATTTTTTCAAAAAATTTTTTTCTATTGTGATTTAAAAAAAAAAATCGAAAAATTTTTGACTTAAAAAAATCGGATTGCATCAGTTTTTTCGTCCTTCATATTTTTTTCTTAAATCGTTATATTTATAAACAAAATTATGTAGTAACCCCTATATGCAGAAATTCGTTGTTTGGGAATTATGATTATTTAAAGTTATAGGGACAATTATTCAGTAATTTTAGGCTTAATTTACAAAAAGTGCCATTATTTCGCCAAAAGTGGCTCAATTGTTATGCTTTTTTGATGCCATCAGTTATAACTTCATTTTAGAAAAAAAAATTTCAAAGACAAGCAACTTTTTTGAAATTATATGATTCCTTAAAGAAATGTTTATAATAAAACATTGTGGACTGCCATTTTTTTATATGAATGAATCTAATGTTGTTTTTATTTCCTTTCTTTAAAAGCAACATGTTTGAAAATATTCAAAATTGAGAAAAGTTTTGACATGCTCGCATGCATTTTTATAACCATCTCTACAGGATAAAACACATCATTTGGATAAAGTAATTTGGTAGATAATGGAACTATTTAAAGTAATGCAATCACATGGAAATAGAAAAATCAGAACTCATTAGAAACGATATTCAGTTCATTAAAAAATGCTTGTGATACATGTCCGTATCGTCAGTATATGATACTAATTGAAAACACAAATTAAGAATGGAAAAATCGAAGCATTGTTACAATTGTTGGGCTTGAACTCATTTAATTATTAGTAAATTTGAAAGTTGATCATTAAGTATAATTTCCAAAAAGTTACTTGTCTTTGAAATTTTCTTTCCTAAAATGCAGTTTTAACTGATGGCATAAAAAAAGCATAAAATTGAGCCACATTTGCGAAATAATGGCATTTTTTGTAAATTAAGCCTAAAATTATTGAATAATTGTCACTATATCTTTAAGAAATCATAATTCCAAAACAACGAATTTCTGCATATAGGGGCTACTTCATAATTTTGTGTGTGTGTGTATGTATATGTGTGTGTGTGTGTATATAACTATTTAAGAAGAAAATATGAAGAAAAAAAAAACTGATGCAATTCGATTTTTTTTGTCAAAAATTTTTTAAAGAAATTTCATGTTTAATATGTTTTCTCTAAAAGGGACCTTTTAACTAAAAACAAAAAAAAATTTCAAAGATCCTGCACTTTTTCGCAAAGTTATGGCGTTAAAAAAAAATTAAAATGCGCCAATAGCGCAAAATCAAGTATTTAGCCAAATTTTCAAAAATTCCCCACGACGAAAAAACACAAAAACAAGCAAAAAAAAAAAAAATACGTGTGTAATCGATTTCGATGTTAAAACTTAAAAAAAATTTCATGTAACAAAATTTTTGCCGGACGATTTCATTTAGAATGACCCAAGAATGTATCGTACATTAGGTTTCCTTTTCACTATTATAGTATATTTTGTAACTATGACCTAAGGCGTGGCTTTTTGGGCGAGGGCCAATTTGTCTGCCAAGGCGTAGTCGAAGCTAATAAATTGGTCCGAGAACAAAGCCACGCCTTAGGTCCGTATTGCAAACGATAGTTTTTGCAAAATACGCACAAAAAGGTGCTCTCGCACCTGAAAATCAACGCGAAGGGGGTGCATTTCCGACACGGCGCTGCGGCGGCCATTTTGAACTATAGTTCAAAATGGCCGCCGTTAGGTGTTTTTTCCCTGGTTGTCTGTCGGTAATAATACCTTCCCCTAGGTAATAAGCACCAAAAACACGCAATAACACGTGACGCTCATTTCGAAATGATCGAAACCAAATCGCCGGTCGGAAATGCACGTCCTTCGTGTTTGTTTT
>JAPYZL010156601.1:0-11252 GCA_030522825.1 Platygaster orseoliae
TTGAATAACTTCTTTGTTTTTGAGTTTTGCAAAAAGTGGTAAAGGACTTTTCGACTCGAAATTGAAAAAGGAATTCAGGATTTTTTTTTATCGCGAACTGTGGGACACCTTGTATGTATTTTCTAAAAATATCGAAAATTATTTAATTTAACCATTGGAATTTTATAATATACTGGATGCATTTTCCAAAAATTTCACTTATTTACTATTTGCAAATGTGACTAAAACATATTTGAAAATGGAATTCACACTTATTTAAAGGTCCTTGAGGTAAATTTTTTTACACTTCTGACAATTAAGTATGCATTGATTAAAGTTTAAAGGCCCTAGTGATTTTGAACCTTATAAAAATCTTATTAGGACCTTATAAAAAATCTATATGAACATATTGTATACAGGATGTACCAAAATCCCCGTACCAAAAAGAAATCAAATATTCGTTTTTGAATTTCAAGTCGAAAAGTCCTTTGCCACTTTTTACAAAACTCAAAATTGAAAAAGTTATTCAAGTTTAAAATATAAACAATAAATCCGCTTTTTCGACAAGTAGGGATAAAAACTACGAACCGAATTCTAACCAAATTTCCTTCATATTTTTCTGAGTCGAAAATTCCTTTGACACTTTTCACAAATCTCAAAATGAAAAAAGATATTCAAGTTTTAAATCTGAGAAATCTGATTAGTTGAAACTTCTAACTCGAATATCTTTTTTGATTATGAGTTTTGTGAATAGTGGCAAAGAACTTTTTGATTCAGAAAAATATGGAGAAAATTTAAGTAAATTTTGATATGTGGTTTTTATCCCCACTCTTATCGTAACAGCGTGTTTATTGTTTGAATTTCAACTTGAATAACTTTTTTGATTTTGAGTTTTGTAAAAAGTGGCAAAGGACTTTTCGACTTGAAATTCAAAAAGAAATATTGGATTTTTTTTTGGTATGGGGATTTTAGTTCACCCTGTATATGAGCTAATAAATACTTAAAAGGATTCTGTAAGGTAGTTTGATAAGGAATTTAAATGTAATTTTACAAGGAAATGTAATGAATTTTATAAATAATTATAAAAAAACGAATACTTAAAAAGAGTTTCAAAGAATCAATATTAGTAGAGGCACGTGATAAATCGCGATTCATCACTATCTTAGACTTTTAGTACTTGTCAGTGTCTAATATTTTACATTGACAGAAAAGCTACAAAACAATGTAGGATGATGGTAAAAAGAATTCTAACAATTTTTTTAGTGTTTCTTGAGTTTTCATTAGCTTAATTCTACTTTTCATTAGCTAATAGTTTACGTAGTTTTCTTATAATTTCTTTGTCATTCATACTAGCATACGAAAACTAAATATAAAACATTCCGATAAAAATTTTTGTATCATTATGCATAATTGGGCAATTGCATCAATTTTTTTTTGTATAGATGATATCGTTAGTTTATTAAGAATTATCAGACAAGTGTTTTTTCTACTTTTTGTCATATCTCAAAAATTGACGGAAACACATCCTTTTAAAAAGTCAAAGTGACGCCATTCTAACTATATGACGTCATTTGCATGTTCAGTATATCTATGGGTACGAAATCAAAAATTCATATGTCCTTCAAAATAATAATTTTCAAAAAGACAAAAATATACGTATCGATTTGTTTTGAAAATAATAGATACATATGTTGCCAAATTTGATTTTTCTTTTTTCATGCAACTTCCCAATCCATGATCATTAATTTTTGAATAATCAATAATGCATAGGAATTTTTTTTAATTAAGAAAACAATATACAAGCCATGGAAAGTATGAAAACAACATTGTGAAAAATACAACGAAAACTATAGTTTTCAAAGTTTTTTTTTACAATAACAAAAAATAGTTGGAGAAACCCTAGTGACTGTGATTTGTATGAAAAAACTCTGTTTTTCATAAACTGATTTTATAATAACTCTATAAAAAAAGTCAGTTTTATCAAACTCTTTTTATAAAAAATACCGATTCTTAGAAAACAGTTTTATAAAAAAATTTATTTTTATAAAACTTATACAGGGTGTCCCAAAGTCTCATATAAAAAAAAAATATGGCAGATTCCTTGGAAAATAGAAGATTTTTTTCCTTTGTCTTTTTTTGAAAAAATGAAAATTGAGAAAGTTATTAGCGATATTGAGAAAAGCGCTGGAATCGTGCGTCTCTATCGCTCTGGCGCGGTTCCCATTCTATGCATCTCTCTCGCACTCGCTGGAAACTCAGTGGCGCTCGCATTGCCTTAACAGCTTACGTATAGCTGAATAGTCAGACTAGTCAGACAAGTCAGGCGCTTACCGTAATTCTTAAGTATCCGCTGCGACTGTAACTACAAGAGCTACATACGTAAGGTGTTAAGTATAATCGCTAATAACTTTTTTAATTTTCATTTTTTCAAAAAATGGAAAAGGAAAAAAAATCTTAGATTTTCGCAAGGAATCTGCCATATTTTTTTTATATGAGACTTTGGGACACCCTGTATATAAAATTGTTTATAAAGACCGAAACTTTATAAACTTTTGTTTTATAAAAATAAAATTTTTCTATACAACTTTTTTAATAAAAATCGAAATTTTTTAGAAGTTTTTATAAAATCGATTAATAAAAACGGAGTTTTTTATAAGATTTGTCGTTTTTATAAGAATCACAGTTATACTAGGGAAATTTCGAAAAATGCAACAAAATCTAGACAACTACAGAAAGTAGAGCTCTACTAACAATTGGCGTCATACAATTTATTTCCTTTTCTTGATTAACTATCGTTTTTTATTGTTTTTTTCTGTATATTGTTAGCTATTTTCCAGTATATTTATGAACACTTTCTTACGTAAGAGGTTCGTTTCCGGCTTACTACGCCACTGCGCACGAGTTTGCACGAGTGAGCACGACTGCACCCGAAGTGACAGTTAATCAGCTGACCACCAATTTTAGATTTGACAGATGTGTTTGTTTTGTTGTTCAAAAAAAAAAAGGTGTTATTGTTTGACTGCGATTTTTTTGTTTTCTGTGATATTATCAACGAAAAATGAATGGCAAACCTAAATGATACGTTAAAGCAATAATATTTAATTTACCGTATTCTATGTTAATGAAATAAATTTGAAATGATAAACCTAATGATCGAATCTGTAAAAATGACATTGATGTTTTGTTTTTCCCGGAAACGTGCAATGAGGATAGTGAATTTGGAGAATTGGAAGAGGTGAAAGTTTTTTTTTTTCTAATTTAACAAAGTTCTGAGTGGCTGTGAGTTAATGTGATTGAGGTTGAAATGCACAAAAACGTGGATTCCTCGTCGAAGTTGACGGAATTCGCTCCGTTGAGCCCCGAGGAAAGTCCCCCAGGAGTTGCCTCACTTTTTACCAAATTTTTCAAGTTCGGGAAAGGTAAGTTTTTGTACCACAAATTTTTTGAACATTGAACTGGATAATGAAATCTACTTTTTCTTGTATATTTTTGGGATAGTATCTATTGTTGATATTATAGCAATGTATAAATTGTTTATGCATTGTTTACTTTTTGTATAGATTTATTGTACATACCCTGCCACAGGTGCCGCAGCTGCCACAGCCTGTGGCAGCTGCGGCACCTGTGGCATAGATTTTTGTGCAGCAGTCAAGTGTGAAGAATTTTTTTGCAAATTCATATAGTTTTTATTATTTAAGATTTAATTAAATTTAAAATTTCTAGAATTTTTTAAAATTCATTTTAAATTTACAGTTTAAATTTACAATTTACAGTAAATAATTAAATTCAAATTTTATATACAAGGAAATCGTTGGAACAATTGACGAAAAATCTTAATTTTAAAAAAAAATGACAAAATTCTTATAAGAATCGAAAATTTGTTCCAAGAATTCCATTGTTTATAAAGTCGACCTTATCAAATTATTTTTTTAAAAAATTGCATGTTTAAACCAGTTACACTTTATAAGAAATTTCAAAATCTTATAAAAAATAAAAATGATAATATAAAATATCATTATTTATTGGATATTCAAATACAAAATATTTCGCAAAATCTTATTTAAAAAACCATATTAAAAGAATATTAATATTGAAAACAAAGAATGAAGGAAACTCTGAAAATATAGTCATCAACTGAAATTAAAAAATATGAAAAACCTGAAAAAATTAAAGAGGCAATGTTTTGGAAATACTGTGAACAGAAAAATTTCTTAAGAACATATTTTTTCATAAATTTTATAACAAAAAAAAATGTCTATGAAAAAAATTTTTTTTTTAAATTTCTACAGGAAATAGAATTTTATAAGAAAAACTTTTCTTATAAGGTTTTTATTATGTTACTATTTTAAAACAGTTTTTCTTCTAAAAATTCTATAAGGTCGATCTTATACAAATTTTTATAATGTTTTTATAAGAATCAAAATCACTAGGGGTACAGATCAGCAACACAAGCAAGTATTGGTATTATTAACAAGTATTTTTCAATTACTTTTTCATATTTATGAATAAATTATCATGATATAATTATTATCATTAATTGCATTCCTCAAAAGCATTTGTCAATTTTAGGTTGCTTATTACAAGTTAATATATGTAATTCCAAACAGAGATATGGTTTTTTTATGAATGTAAACAATTATAATATGCACAATGTTAATAATGCACAAAAATTTATGTACAATAAGATCCCCTCCCGTATTTTCAAACTGAAATCCCAAAACTATCGCATCATTAATTCTAAAATTGTACCTATAATTTCGATATTGAAGGGAAATTATTCATAGAAATCTTTGTTATCATTAAAGGAAATTTATAAACAAAGAAAAAAATTATGTATTTTTGTATCATAAACATCACGAATATTGAGTCGAGTAATGAATTTTTATCAATTAAATGTATAAATATAATTACGATTCTTCAAAATGAAATTTATGTATGATATTATTATCATACATCTAATTCAAAATCTATAATTTTGTAAAATTTCATTGTGCTTTTGTTATTTATTAAAATTTGATTTCGAGTTGCCAATAAAAATGTTGAGCTTTTCGTGTATTCTATTTTACGAACTAAATTATACGTAGGGATGAGTTTCCTTTATCACCAATTTTTTTGTACTTCTATATACTTTCTATAATTAAGAAACAATTAATTTAGAAATTTCGAATAGATTCCTAACAATGAGTACATATTTTGAGTTTTCAAGAAAAAAATGTTTTATCCAAAAATTTTTTATTCAGGAAAAATAGTTGTTTTTTTGTATCATTTAACTTACAAATATTGAGTCCAAAAATTAATTTTCATCAATTGAAATGCAGAAAGTAGAATTCAGATTCTTACAGAATAAGATTATAATATTATTTAATCATTACACTTATCAAAATCTAAATATGAATTCTCGAAATTCCATTGTACTTTTGTTACTCAAGTTTGATTTTGAGTTATCGATAAAAATTTTTAGCTTTTCGTGTATTCTGTTACAGCAAAATATTAAAGAATTCATATTATAAAGTTTTTTGAACTAAATCATATAAAAGGATGAGTTTTATTTTTTGATAATTTTTTTCTACTGCAATCAATTTTTTATAATTCAGAATCGATTTCTTTATAAATTTTTAATAGATTTTCAGCAATAAGGAAAAATTTTGAGTATTAAGAAAAAAATTTTCGGTCCCACAATTTTTTCCTTAAGGAAAAAAAATTCGACTTGTGTCATTCAACTTATGAATATCAAGTTTTACTCCTAAAAAATAAATTTTCAAAAAATAAAACAAAATAAAATTTGAAATAATAAAAAACATTCAATAGTTTTTAAGTTTTAAATCCATTTATTCAGAAATTTTCACAGTATTTCAACTATTAATGATACATTCAGAATTAAAGATGAATTCAAAAACTGCTAGATTTTCTTTTTAATTTCTTATCTCCATTATTTTAAAATAATTATAACAAGTGTACAATTCCCAAATTAAGAACATAAATTTAAATTTGACGAAACCATTATCGACTCAAGACATATTCTCTTAATTTAAGACTTGCTTGCTTGATAATAAATTTCAACGTGGACTAAATTGAATATAATATTTCAATATAGTATAAGTAAATTAACGATTTTTCTCATCAAATGCTCGAACTGGCGGAATTTGCGTGAAGAGTTATGTATTCAAGTCTGCTCATCTGTTTTGTAGCGTGATAGACATGATTATTCAATCAATTATTCAAGGTTCATCAAACGTAACAGTTCCTGATGTATCCCCGAGTAATGAAGATCCCGGTGCTTTTGGAGAATCTTCGTCGTGGCAAAAGTCCGATTCATCGGACAAAACTCCTGACGACGATTCCAGTATTATGAGTTTCCCCATAGATTCTAGCCAAGGAAGAAGTTTACCAAATGTGCTTAAACGCATCAGCAACATAGTGGCTTCGAAAAGCAATGTATGAACTTTTCAAAATTCATTCTAACCAAAAAATTTTTATTTTCTTACAAAAAAATCATAAAATCACATTAACGACAAAATTTTTATTATTGATTATTATTTATTTATATAATTAATATTCTATAATTTAATATTTATATGTTACTATCATTTAATGAATATTTATATAATATTTATATAAATATCAGATTATATAAAATAAATATAAATAATTTTTTTTTTTTAGAGTTCATAAATAAAAAAAATAAATTCATATAAAATCATTTATATGAATTATATACATGAATTTATATAAATTTAATTTTATTTATCTTCAATTGTATAATTGAATATATGTATTTCCACAGTTTCTGACGGAATTATATTTCGTTTCATATTTAAAAACACCCAAAAAGCACATTTTACAATAACAATTAATTTAACAACAAATTTCCTATGGTTTTGAGTTCTTTTATTAAATATACAGTTCATTGTAGAATTTAAAATCGTACAAAGACACACAATTGCGAAGTTATTGGATGCCTGATAGCGTGAGCAAACAATGTTACGAATGCGGCGAACGTTTCACGACTTTTCGTAGGAGACATCATTGCCGCGTTTGTGGCCAAATATTCTGCTCCAAATGTTGCTGCGATGAAATTCCCGGCAAAATTATGGGCTGCACAGGTGTTTTGTTATACTTATTATGGTCAAAAAAACGTAATCAAAAAGGATCAATTGTAGATTAGCTAGTTTTGCAACTTATAGATCGAATTTTTTGAATTTCAAATGGAGAACAAGATTATTTCGAGTTAAAAAGTATATAAAAATTTTTTTCAGTTAATTTGTAGTTGTTACAATAAGTTAAAAGCTGTATTTTCAAACACAGTTTTTTATCGTTGAAATAACAATAGGTCTCTCTTATAAACATAAATAATATTTTGACTTTCCTAATAAACTTTACGGAATTCCATCAGGTGATTTACGAGTTTGCACTTACTGCTGCAAAGTGGTTTTGTCGTATTTGCAATCCTTGGACATGAGAAGTGATTTATCTGCAGATCTTAAAGCGCTGCAAGAAGATTTAGAAGAAAAATATGGAAACGATTCCGATTCGATTCCAACTTCGGAAAAATGTAGCGTCGACGGTACAAAAAATGAAATTTTAGCTTGTAGGAAATCGAGCGTTGGATACATGGAAGAAAAATATGTTTTGGGAAGGTACGAGAAATTTCAGATGCAAGAATTGAAGTTTTTTGTGCTATAAGTTTGAGGAGAGTGAAAATTCGGCTAATGTTGCATGAATTGTTTTTTAACTGTCCAAAAGAATCAAGAAATACAAAGTACAAAAAAAAACAGTTATATTAAATAACATTCAAAAAATTGATAATCGATTGTGATATAGGAACTCGAAAAAACAATCTTTTGTTATAAATAAAAGTAAGAATAAAAAATTTGAGAGTTGCTATATTTTTATGAAGAAGTCTTTTTGAATTTCACTATACTATAAAAAATTTAATTTATTTGTTTAAAAATTTTTCACTAGTGTAATTCACTCACGTGAATCATTATATTCAAGCAAGACACGATTTTCTTTGCGAAAAACGTTGTAATGTGTGGTAATAATGTACAATATAAGGAAAAATTCGTTTTTTTTTTTCAGATCAACTAATAGCTATTTAACTATACAAGAACGATCCATTGCACTCCAAAATTCAGCGTCATTAAGAATGATATACGAAGAATTATTTTGTTCGAGTCATGCAATTCTTTTGCAGACTCACAGAGTTCGTCTAAAAAGCTACCAAAATTGTTTTTTAGGTAATGAGTTTGTAAATTGGATGATTTCGCAAAATAAGTCGGCAAAACGGTGAGTAATTGTTGTTAAAAATTTTTTTTTTTAAGTTTAAATTAGTTTTTTACAAATTTTCTTTAAAAAAAAAATTTATCAAATGATACTGCTTTTATTTTTGGGTGTCTCAAATAATATTTTCATGTTTTCCGTACTTGATGCGAACTTTCAAAGTGCATGTATTTTTTTGTATTGTTTTTGAATAATTTGTGTTGATTGTATTATTGTTATACCTTTTTATATTAAAATCATTTACAATTCAAGCTCAAGATAAGGAATACAGTGGAAATTTTTAAAGCTTTTAATTTAAATTTCAACTGGATTAACAACAGTATTTTATACATGATACCCTAATAGATCATAAAATTATCAAACAATGTTTCAGTAAGTTATGAAAAAATCCTCTACTTTATTTATTATCAAAAAATTTGTCTCAATTTATCATTAAATTATATTACAATAAAATAATATTATATTATACTATTATTTTATATATTACATAATATTTATTAATATATGATATATAAATAATATTTTAACAAATTGTATTATAATTATAAATATTATCAATTATAATTCATAATTAAATTTATCACTAAATTTATCATTAAAAATCCCTTATTTTATTCATAATAATCGTTAAAGTAAAATACATGAATATAATCAATCATCAAAATATATGCTCTAATATTTATCGACTATATTTAATATTACACTATTTTCATATATTATAATTTATTTAAAAATATCGACCTTTCTATTTTTATACGAACTTGAGCTAAAAAATGCCTTTATTCACTGAAGAATTCAAGCAAGAGCGATCGGGCAAGCTTTACTTGAAGCGGGTTTCATTGAACCCGTTTTCGGAGACGAATTCGAAGATTGCGGTACAATTTATAGACCTGCGAAATTGACAAGCATAAAAAGTGCGGAATTTTTAAGTGAGAGCCAAAGTAATTGCGATGCACAGGAACCTGCTTGGGTCAAGAATATTCCTCAACACGATTCAACTACAGGTAAAATCAGAAATTGAAAAATATCAAGTTGAAACCATAGAAAATTCTGACACAATTCACGGACTCAAAAGATTATATTTTAAAATATGAAAAAAAAAAAATTCAAAATTCATGAACTCTACAGACTCGGAAAGTGAAGGAATCCAGCCTCAAATCCAAACTTTTGGTCGCATGCCGTCGTCGATTTCTAGTTTTTATCTTGATTTGAACCTACAATCTTCAACGGTGACCTTGAAGCGACCTCAATCTGACGACCTAACGAACCTTTCTTTGGATACCAGCGACGGCTCATCAGAAGACCAAAAACAGGAAATTCAGGATCGTAAAGTCTCCGAAGAATTGCTTCACGATTCCTTGCAGATCCAAGAGTTCAACGAGAAAAACGGTTGGCACAAAGCAAACCAATTAAGGAACGCTTTCGAGGAAATGAGCGCCTACAATTCTTTAACGTGAGTTTCTTTTTAATCCCTAATGTTAGAAAAACCGAAAACTTCACTATTTCTCTGCTTGTCTTCTAATTTCGTAGGTCTGCCTTCAAGGAACACGAAAATTTGTTGGTGAACCAACTCCTCAACGATGCTGGCGTGTCGTTGAATTGGTCAGAAGTTGTGTTGCAAATAGCTCATCAAATTATTGATTGTGTAAGACCTGATCTAAACCACGACGCGGATGATATCGACATCAGGAACTACGTAAGAATAAAAAAATCTCCTGGAGGTAGCAAAAGTGACTGCGAAATCGTGTCTGGAGTTGTTTGCAGTAAAAATGTGTCGCACAGAGCGATGGATGCGATGATGGAAAATCCCAGGATTCTTCTGTTGAGGTGTGGCTTGATGTACCAAAGAGTCGAAGGCAAATTGTTGAGTCTGGAACCTGTGATGATGCAGGTAAAGTGAAGATTCTTTCATTTCTGAATTCTTCAACTTCAGTGGAGTAGACCGAAAAAATGTTCGGAAGGGGTTTTTTAAAAAAATCTGTCTCGATATTATTTCCTGAAAAATATATGAAAATAATAAAACTTTTAAAGCACTTTGGTTCCTAGAGCATCGATTTCATATTATTTTATAATATTTAGAAAATGTGAAAAATACTGAAAGTATTAGGAAAAAACAAAATTTTAACTACTATGTACAAAAGTCTCAAAATTCGAGTTCAAGTATATTAAATACATATACGAAAAATTTTAGGCTCTGAACTCAAAAATTTATATAACTTTGAAACTCCAAAATTCGTAAAATTGAAAAATAAAATTCTTATTACCAAAACCAAATCGTCAAAGATTAGGAAACATAAAATACCAAAAAAAAATATTTTTTAAGTATCTCAGAAATTTTTCGAATTTCAGTATTTTATGTTATTCATACAATTAAAGTGAGTACAAGTGAAATACAATTAGAGTAAAAATTCTTTCTTTTCTGAATTCCTCAAACTTCAGTGGCGTAGACATAAAAACGTTCGGGAGAAGTTTTTTAAAAAAATCTGTCTCGATATTATTTCCTGAAAAATCTATGAAAATAATAAAATTCGTCCAACACTTTGACTTCTAGAGGATCGATTTTCAGAAAGCTATATAGGAATTCATAATATAAGAAAACCCTTCAAGTTGTATGAATATTAAGAAAATATGAAAAATACTGAAAGTATTGGGAAATAATAAAATTCTAACGACTTGAACAAAAATCTCAAAAATCGAGTTCAATTATATTAAATACATATACCAAAAATTCATATAACTTTGAAACTACAACACTCGTAAAATTGAAAAATTTTTATTACCAAAACTAGATCGTCAAAGATTAAGAAACGTAAAATCCCCCCCCCCCCAAAAAAAATATTTTTCAAGTACACGGAAAAAAATTTTTGGCAAAAATTACCAGACAATTCAGGAAATGCTGGACAATGGTGAAATTTTGTCACTTTTTCCCAAAAAATATAGTAATTTTTACCATATTTTAGGATTTCTTACCCAAAATGTGGTAAAAATTACTA
>JAPYZL010156632.1:0-17238 GCA_030522825.1 Platygaster orseoliae
GTACGCAGAACCGAAAGTTGATTAAAAATTACAATCATCGCTGAATTGTGAGAAATACTGTTCAACAGTAAAATTACTACTAAACAGTAAAATTACTATAGTACAGCAATTTTGCACACATGCGTACATGAGAATTGACGCCCGCCGGACAGGTCATAATATTACCCTGCCGCCGGACGGTAAATTTACTACTTTTTTTTTACAGTGTATATGTTGGACATATGGAATTATTTTCTTGTTTATATCTGTGCCTATTCTCTCAGCTTCAATAAAGTCTTTCACTAGCATTACAAGTCAAAAATACTGAACCTAAATTTTGTTGTGCGTCCATCACTTTCCAATTCACTAAAATTTTTATTTAGTTTCTCAGATATCTCGTTCAAAAAAACAGTGCTGTGATGAGAAAAAATGTCAGTTCGGTCGGTGTTGAGAAGGATGTTGTCCAGAATATCACGATCTTTGGAGAAAAGATCAATTTAGTTTATGATTGTTGGACAAGAGATAAAGTGTCTACAATATGGGCTGGAACTTCTCTATCATATGCGTGTCCTGTGATGATATGTGGCACAGTATTTTCGGCGTAGACGAGTTTGAAAAAATCCTCCAAACCACTCCCACCCATGATAGAACCGATAGAGCCCATGAATGATATAAGAAGATGAAATCCCTCTAAAACGAGCTGGACCTTACCAAGGTCAGACCCAGGATTCGCAGCACTCTAAATATCGTTCACTCTCTAGTTCAAGGGCTGTTCGAAGCTTACGCGCAATTCACTTCTCAAGGAATTTTGCATTTCTCGATGGCACACTGGAAGGCTGTGAGGATGGTATCATAATCACTTGGGAGGGCATCAATGAATGCTAAAAGAAATGTTTTCGATTTCTAATACTCGTGTTTCGCTGTGGCTTCGACCACGAAGACATTTCAAACTTGAACACCCTTGAAATAGGATCATTTGCCGTAGAACCACAAGAGTTCACAAGCTGTTGGAATAATCTGAGTCGACAATTGGCGCATGTTTTAAATCATTGAAATCATTGAAGTTTAGCTTCTTCAACAGCAATTTTTTTCTGGATGTAAGCGATGGAACTTCCACTTTGAAAAAGATTGCTGCGTATGACGCATTGTATTCCTCAAATTGAGTGAAAAGTTCCTTGTCCGTAGATTGTTTTTTTATTTAAATCTGCATTATCGAAAACGAATGTTGAAAAAGCTCGAGGTGAAATGATGCCCTCTGCTCGTGAGATGCCGGATGATTCGAATTGTAAAATCTCGCTGTAGAATGCCGAAAAACCGAGAGATGACAAGATGTCGATGAGATTACGGGAACCAAAAATTTTGAAGACGTATGTACCTACTCCTAGTTGCACAACAAAAATGAAAAAACGAAGTCGACACGCTGCAATGGCAGCATGAGTCAGAGCGGTGCATTTTTAGTTCCATTTTCCGATAGGTCCACCTTTCATGCTTACAATTTGTGATGATATGCGATAAAAAACTGAGCAGGTTGGGAGGAACACACTCTGTCGCATTCGCGAAAAAATCTTCGGTGCACGGTTAAGTGTCGAGCTCGTAAACTTGAGAACGATTATCTTCTAGAAAAATATCTGTACCTTTTTGTTCCTCCATGTGATTTGATTTTCAACTGTAGTACCAAAACCGAATCAAAAGTTTGTGACATGTATCTTTAAAACATAGTACTATTTTTTTTCGAGGCATGCTATAGAATATTTTATTTTCTTCATATTTTTCAATTAATCTGTTTTCTACTGTTTGAGGACCGAGGTAGTATCTATTCTGATTAGTGAAATCATTTTCGATATCATGAATTGCCATTCTTCCGAATTATGTTTAAAAAATGTGAAAATATCTTATACTGATGGATTTATCATGTCGCTGCGGCGTCGTCCTTTCAATTTTTTTTTTTTTTTTTTTCGGTTTCCGGCACGCTCGCATAGCAAAACTAAGTTTGTACCACAATGCTAATGATACTTTGCTCCAATCTCGAGGAAATCGGACACTTTTTTTATGTACTCAATGTGGCAAAGTTGTAATGACGTGTTTTCGATTCGCGCAAATTTGATTCAACTTTTTCTTCCATCAAGACCTGACACGCAATATTCATTCATTTATTTTTTTTTACAAATTTTTTCAAACATATGAAATATGAAGATTCGAAATTGAAACTCGGCGAAGTTATAGGAGAAGCAGCTAATGGTGAACTAACATTGTGTTAGCTGAATGACGAATTCCTTCTCTCGTCCGTGAAGCGTTTGTAGCAAAATGTACGAAGTTGAATCTCTGTCGCATTTTCCAAAATATCAGTCATTTTAAAGTTACTTTTTTGTTCACTGATCTCGGTCAATTTCTGTACACTTGAGATATGACAGTCGAAATATCGCCTAATTCAATAACTTTTCACATATGAAACACATGTCCATTTTTCAGTGGTCATCTAGTCTCTCCTTGAGAAAGAATGTGACTGATTCTGCACTTGGCATGCAGGGAACTGCTACCACAGCTCAGAAAAGTGAGATCAGCATATGTTTTCCGAATTGATAGATTCCAAAAATGACAGTTAATAGGCCACTGCGCACGAGAAATGCGTCAGGTGACTTATCACCTTTTTGGAGGACAGGTTTCTGAATATTAATGACCACTTAACACGATGACACATAACTTTTTTTTCCAAAGTATTTCTAAAACTTTAAAGATAAATTTTTATAATCTACACCAAACTCTGAAAAAAAATTTCTATTATCTACAACAAATTCTGGAAATAAATTTTTATAATCTACAACAAATTCTGAAAATAAATTTGTATAATCTACCACGAATTCTGAAAATAAATTTGTATAATTTACAACGAATTCTAAGAAACTAACAAAAAAAAAAAAGTACAATTCAAACAACGATATTGAGAACATTTTTAATTATTGCATTTATGATCGAAATTTAAAAAAAAAACAATTATAAATAAATTCACGTGAAGATTACATTGTTGTTAGCGCAGTAAGAGTATGGTTCGCACGCCATACGAGCGAGCCGCTCCGGCGCGTCATCAACTTAATCGATGGATTGATAGTAAACCATTATTCATTGAAGTATATGCGAGCACTTATTTTGTAGGTAATTTGAAGACCTTGAAAATGGTATGCAGGCAGTGTGTGAAAAAACAGCTTGCATAGCTTCAACAAAAAAATCAAATTTATTTCTTACTTTTGACCTTTGACCGGCGGTTGTGATTAACCTACTTGACCTATGACCTTGATCTTATGATCATTATATAGGTTATTTTATTTGTCACAGATTTCATTCATTGAACGTTAGTGTACGCTTAAAAGGGACGGAGAGAGAAAATAAGAAAATAAAGAAAATCTCACTTCTATATAGACAGAGGGTTGTTCCTTCCCCAACCCCCTCGAATACGAAAACTGGGTCTCAGATTCAAGATATGCCCCGAAACATCACCTTAAAATTTCAGCGAATAAATTTTTTTTTTTTTAATTGTCTATATTTACTTACTAGTAGTCCGAATGCCGAAAAACAGAATAAAAATTTAGGGGGTCTACCTGTGTGACAACGGTATTTCAAACGCTTTTTCAGGAATTCTTATTAGAAGAAATAATTTGAATATTAAAATAAGTTTAACGTTATTTTATAGGTTTTTCTTTTTATTATAAATATAAATTTTTCCAAAAGTGTAAGCCGAAAGCTTATAATTATTGAGGGCATTGAAAGTGACCTCCTCAAAATAGAATACCGATATTGTGTGCAGGATTCCGCTCGAACCACTTATCCAAAACACAAGAAATAAAAAGAATCTTATTTGTGTTAATATTGTCGAAGTCCTGACGTAGGGTCTGACAAAATTCAGAAATTGAATAAATGGCAGTACATTTTATAAAAATTGATCATTTTTTTGTTTGTTTTTTTTTTATACAAAATATGCTGTAAAATAAAAATAAAAAATATATTGAAAAACTGCTGGTTCAGTACCTTTAGTTATCTGTATTGATGAGTCAGTTAAAATTTCAAGTCGGCCTGTTAAGTAGACAGACTTTAATCCTGCACATAAACTTCAAAAACATGATTTCGAGAAACTCACGTAAAAAGTTTGGAATGACAACAGAACTTCGTATTCTACACTCACATTCAGCGCCTTGCTACGTTTGAAATAAGTCGAATCCGGGAAAAATGTTTTGGCACATCATTTTTCACATCTTAAACATGTAAAAAAAATCGAAAAAGAAATCGATTTTTTGAAAATTTTACACACGTGGACCCTCTTAATGTTACAAAAATGTAGAGAGCGCAACATTGCATGAAAAAATAAAATTTCAATACAACATTCTTCAGAGAAGTAATTGTTACATTATTTAAAAATAATGTTGTAGTATTACAATTTTATATGATGTAACTTAAGTATGTAGGAAGAAACTTTTTAAACTGTAACATTCAAGTGTCGTTTACGTGTAGAAGTATTTCTACAAGTTATATAATACTATGTTAAAATTGTTTAACCTCTCAAGCGGCTGAACGTTATTTAGATGCTACTGATAAGAATATTCTTTTTTTAATAATTTAAAACAATATCTACAATAAATATTATTAATATCGTTAATCAGTCAAAATGTTACATTAACATTTTACCCCTGCGTTGCGTAACATGTTATGTTTGGCCTTCACAGAATATATTTAATTTTTTTTTCTGAAACATGTATTCTCCATGGAAATGCATTTTTCAGATAATGTCATTGAAGGGGGCAATTTGTTTGCTTCTTTCGACAGCGATAGTCGAAGGATCGTGGGAAACTGGCAATCTGCGGATCATTCACAATCCAGAAACAAGACGTTACGACGCGCCGTCGGAGAATGCGCAGGTGTTGTTCCCCCAGAACAGTCGCAGAAATAACCACCCTGAAACTTCTACCTTTGATCCCGAAGTGCTTAACAAGTTTTTGGAGGAGTACGCGAAAAAGATCAAGCAAACAACTGAAAAAAATTATAACAAGCCTAATTCGGAGGGAACAGAAATGGCCTTGACTTTAGGTAACGATGATGATTTTGCATTCGCGACGGCCAATGACGGACTGAAAGTGACTGAGAGTAGCGCCAGACCGGAAAAAAATGAGGTACGTATTACTATCACGCCCTATCTACAATAAAATTCGCATGTAATTCTTATATTAATGACATGTTAGATCTGATATAAGATATTATATGAGATCTTATGTGTCAGGCGAGATCTTATTTGGGATCTGACACTTGTTCTCAGCGAAAAATTGCTAGTGTCATATATTATGTAAAATCTTACTTAAAGAATTGGCCGCTAAGAATTAGTGCCAGATCTCATATAATATCTGACGTGAGACATGATATCGCATAACAAATTTGACAGAAGGTAAGGTTGAGATTAACATAAGTATTCTACGATATTTTCAGTAGGGCGTTGCTATTTGAGATTTGAATCATTTACTGTGCCAGTTACAAAACGAAAAATTGTAATAGTAGAGACAATTTTGATAAAAAATATTCATACATTGATCACAACATTTAAATATACATCACCTTCATTAGGTACATAATTTAACTGTAATGTGCATTATTCTGTTGAGAACACTAGAAATACTCGTATACAGACGGATTCCATAATAACTACGAACCTGAAAAAAATCGATCAATTCCGTATAGAATCAAAGTTTCTTGAGAAGGTTTTCGATTCCTCATAAGGAAACCTAATAAAAACTTTATAAAATATTCAGATATTATTATTCTCAGTTGATTTCATAGAAATGACAATCACAATGATTTTCTGTACAAATCTAATTTTTCAATTATGATTTAATGATTGAGAATGAAGATTTTTCATTTGCTTACAGGAAATTGCGCTCCCCTTCGAAGTGATTGCAATTTTCTTGTAAGGAGCAGGTCCCTATTGGATTCTGAATTTTGGCTAAGGATTTCGGGACACACTCATTTATCCGAAATTCGAAAATGCCGAACAAGCCACTTTGCCGAATGCAAATATGCCGATCTGGTTATTCTCCAATTGATAATTTACCTGAAAATAAATTGAAACGAACCGCAATTTGTTCGATCGTTTGAAACACTGAAATGGTATTCTCCCGATTACTGAAGATTACGATTGGTCATTAAACCGAATACTCGATCGACCGATAAAAAATATTCCCGTTATGCCAAAATTCCGAGTACATATTTTTCCGTATGTCTATACAGCTGTTTTAACATTGTACCGAAGAGCCACTGTACCCATTTTTTGATCATCCGAAATTGAATTTTACTGAATATTTATTTGTACGACAGTTTTTTCATCCGAACTCCCATTTAGGCAAAAATGCGAACATCCGATTTTCAATAACCTTGAGATTGTATTCCACTGAATTAAATTCTGCCGACACTCCAATTCCCCGTCTCCTCGGAACTCCGCATTGCCGACATTCCGAGCTGTCATATGAACGACGCGTTAAGTTTTCGAATAAACATATGACCGTAGTAGTGCTACATTGAAAAACGTTTTTGCACGATTCGGCAATCTTCCGAGAAGTCAGATGGCCGAGATACAAAATGGCCGAGCGCCCAGTGTCCCTCACCAACAATTGGCAGCATTTGAATGCAATTAATTGCTTGAATGCATTTTATTGAATGGAATGCATGGAATTGCATCTAAATGCTGCCAATTGTCGGTTAGGGACACTGGGCGCTCAGCCATTTTGTATCTCGGCCACCTGACTTCTCGGAGGATTGCCGAATCGTGCAAAAACGTTTTTCAATGTAGCACTACTACGATTGTATGTTTATTCGAGAACTTAACGCGTCGTTCATATGACAGCTCGGAATGTCGGCAATGCGAAGTTCCAAGGAGACGGTGAATCGGAGTGATGTCAGCAAAATACGAGTATAAAATCAGTGAAATAAAATCTCAAGATTATTGAAAATCGGATTCTTGCATTTTTGCCTAAATGAGAGTTCGGATGGAAAAACTGTCGTACAAATAAATAATCAGAAAATTTCAATTTCGGATGATTCAAAATCGGTACAGTAGCTCTTCGGTGAAATTTTGAAACGGCTTTATGGACATACGGAAAAATATGAACTCGGAATTTTGGCATAACGGTATATTTTTTATCGGTCGATCGAGTGTTCGGTTTACTGACCAATCGAAATTTTCAGTAATCGGGACAATATCATTTCGGTGTTTCAAACGATCGAACAAATCACGATTCGATTCAATTTATTTTCGGGTAAGTTATCAATCTGAAAATAACTAGTTCGTCTTATTCGCATTCGGCAAAGTGGGTTGCTAGACATTTTGTGATTTCGGATAATGGGCGCGTCGCAAGATTTCACATTTCTCATAAAAAATTGCATTTTCTTAGAATGGTCGAATGATTATATCAGTTTTATTTATATACCAGTAACATAACGTTGCTTTCGTTAAGTGAATCAAATGCTTTACATATGTAAGAATAAGACACTGTTTCGTAGGACGTGGATTTGAATCTTTTTTCCAAAATTTTTTTTGATATATATATCATCGTATTATAACATATGCTTGAAAAAAAGTGGAACGAACTGGATATGAGACTGGTTAATTCTCATGAATTTTTGTCTCACTGAATCCGAATCTGTCCTCAGGATTTTTCTATCACACACAAGTTTTTAAAAATTGCGTTTACATGTGTGCAGTTTGAGATGAAGTTAATCCCTCTCGAAGTTGTACCCATTGACGCGATTCTTCCAAAAACAGTATTTTCTTATGAATGCTGACTTTCGTGGACTGAAGATAAATTTCAAATCTCTGTGGAGCTCCCCTTTAGTCACTTTCCCTGATAAAGGAATGTACAAAATTCAGTCAAAATTTTTCATGCACTGAAAAGTTCATTTCCTGCATACAAACATCAAAAATAGTGTTTTTCGTGGTGTCACGCCCTCTACGAAAACGGTCAAGTGCAGCACTTTTTATGTTATGTTGATGAAGATTAGCTGGAGGTTACGAAAATGTATACATAAGACGAAAACTTTACTTTTTGGCATTACCATGTAAGTCGGCTTCATCCTTTTCGTATCCAGTTGTCATGGTAACGTGACTTAATTACAATTTCGGTGACAGTCTACGCAGTAGACAGGTGACAGTCGATAATTCACTCAAACCGCCAAATTTCAATGTTTTTATACAGAAAAATGGTATACGCCACTCGAGACAAAAATTGATTGATCAAACTCGCGTAAACTTGACAACTGGCATAGTATCAATTGTGCACGAATTTATTGTGCACCGTATTTATTGTGCACGGCTCGATTGTGCACATTTTTTAGAAATTCATTACTATAATTATGAAATTGAAAAATTATGGCTTAAAATTTTTTGAATTTGCAAATTTATATTACATATCGTCCTGTGTACGAATTCATAAAAATGTGTATAATCGAACCGTGCACAATTAATAAGATGCACAACAAACTCGTGCACAATTGATACTATGCCTGACAACTCAGTCCTGATCTCTCGGCAACACTAGGCGACGATCGCTCGCGACTTCATAGCCAACTTCACGCTCGTTTTGCATCCATCACTTTTCGTCTCTCATAGCGTCATGTACCATTTTTCTTGTGTCCGAAGATATATGAATATAATAATACAGGTTGTATCAGAAACTACGGAGGATAATTTGCCTGAATTTTTTGAGGATATTTCTAAGACTAAAAGTCCTTTACAGCTTTTCGCGAAACTCAAAATTTGCGGAGATATTCAAGTTTGAAATTTAACCAATAAACGTGCTCTCACGAGGAGTGGGGATGAAAACCACGGACCTACTCTAGAACAACCTACTCTAGAACAACCTACTCTAGAATAACTCTACCCAAATTTTCTTCATTTTTTTCTGAATCGAAAAGACTTTTGCCACTTTTTGCAAATCTGAAAATCAAAAAAGATATTCAAGTTTGAAATCTGAGAAATCTGATTGGTTGAAACTTCTCACTCGAATATCTTTTTTGATTTTGAGATTTGCGAAAAGTGGCAGAGAACTTTGAGACTCAGAAAAATATGAAGAAAATTTGGGTAGAGTTTGGTACGTGGTTTTCATCCCCACTCCTCGTGAGAGCGCGTTTATTGGGAAAATTTCAAACTCGAGTATCTCCGCCAATTTTGAGTTTCTCGAAAAGTTATTGAGGACTTTTATCTTAGAAAAATCCGAAAAAAATTCAGGCAAATTATCCTCCGTAGTTTGTGATACACCCTGTATATACAATCACTAGCTGTCCCTGCGCGCGCTCTGCTACGCATTTGGTCTTTCAAAAATAAAGTTTATCGCTGTGTCAGTACTAAACACTATCTGCATTCTTTTTTCTGCTAAACTGTGTGAACTTTTCTGCAGATATGTGGGAATTGTGTCAGCAGAACTGTCATTCCAAGGCTCATACTCTAAATGTGTGAAGATGACAATATGAATTCATTGTACAAAAGAAAAAATTGGTCCTCCATCATTTTAAAATGTATTTATTCAAAATGAAAAATGACAACATGTATCATATGTAAAGAATCGCAATACACGAAAAATATCCACATACTGAATTAATAATCAAATCGCTGAATGTACATATCGTACGAATAAAAGCGCATAATAATATATACCGTACAAATAAAAACGAGTAAAAACACGCACGTTCGAATCCCGAAAACTAGTGTTAGACAAATCCCCATAAAAAAAAACTTTGAAAAAGTAAAAAAAAAAAAGTTGTCGGGTAGTACAGTACAAAAAATGTCGTATAATAGATATTTATGCTACAAGGGAGGAATGGAATGATTCTACGAGCGAGCATTTGGGCACGAGCGGCAGCGAGTACTCAAGCGCGCGAGTTAAATCACATTCCTCCCATGTAACATACAATATTTTTTTCCATGTATGTGTTCGAGTGGCTCTTTACGATGAAACGTGTGACGCAGGCCTCTTTCCGAGCAGTCATAAAATCAGCGAGAGAATTCTTCTTTATTCCCTGCTATCCGGGACAAAAATCCGGATATCATTTTTTGTCCCGGATAGCAGGGAACAAAGAAGAATTCTGCCGCTGATTTTGTGGCTGCTCAAAAAGAGGGCTGTGTTCATGCGATTCATCGTAAAAAAGCGGCCATTCAAACACATGCATGGAAAAAATTTTATTTTTTTTCTTGCAACTTAAAAGTTCGGCATGTATATCCTTGATTAATATTCAAAAATATATTGCAACAAAAAATAATAATATTAAATCGTCGGCCAGACCGTATTGAGTTTTCTCATTTGACTTTTTTTGCATATATAGGTACTAAATTATAATGAAAGGAGACGGGTTACCGTTATACTCGATATTATATTTACATTTTCGATATTGTGATAGAAACGCGACTTAATAAATAGCACATTTACAAATACGATCGGCGGAATACACTTCACTGAAAGTTGACAAAGATAACATATAAAAACCTCGATAACCCGCTTGCTATATAATACCTAATCATTTGAATTTGAAAACTATGAACAACCAATTTTATCGTTCATTTGGGAACACGCTTTCGGAAAGTGCATTCTTTGATTTGAAGGCTTATTTGCATTGTAGTAAACTCTCCAAATTTAAACCTAATATTTTTATGCTATACAGCTCGAAAGTGCGAGATTTTAAAGTAAATTTTTTTTTAAAAACTTTTCTTCTATTTTCAGAGTACAAACTATTTTCATCAACGTCAAAACACTAGTTGCAATGACACATATCTATGAGATTTGCGTTACATGATAATGTGCTCTGAGGAAATACCTCATCAGGAACTTTCTTCGTTAAAAGAAGATTATTTCATCATTTAGGATAGTTTTCTCGAAGAGCGTTAACATTCTAAAGTTTTTTTTTGTAACTCGTATGTTATAATTGTGTACTTGTTTATAAATGTATATTTTCAATGAAATTCTTGAATGAAACAAATAATAGCATTTTTTTATTTTTCCAGTGAATTTAAATCATTTTATTCAACTCCCGCAAGGAATATGTAATTTCGGACCCCTGCTGAGAGTTAGAGAACTGATGAATTTCCTGACTGTAGACATGAAAGTTCTTCTTTGACGCTAAACCGTGGGAGAAGTACGTATTCTCTCACGCTGTAGTCAGCTGTGTCGATACAACATGGCGGCCCTGCATATCGATGTGGGTAAAGCGGGTATAGCTGAATTTTCCTTCGTCACTTCCAATTTATCCAATATGGCCGCCGCGGAGAATTTGAAATCCACGTATGTAACAAATGTAAATTTCATATTTCCCGCGGCGACCATATTGGATTTTTCGATTGCGACAGCGGAGCTATAATCAATGTTGATCGAATTCGCGCGATTGCGCGCAGTGCCTGTAAACTCCGCGGGGTTTAGTTCACAAGAATTCGTCCCGGGGTTTATTTCCCCTCTTATCTTTCGTAGCCCCTCGACGCTGTTCGTCAGCTGTTCGTAGCGTAGTGAGGGAAAGGGGAAGCATTGAGGGGAATTTCTTGCCGCAGTGTGTGCATATACGTAGCATTACATTTATGAGTGCGTGTACCCCTTCCATTGCGCATGCTCACCCTACCAACTCGCCCACGTTACCCTCTCTCAGCTCGAAGAGCAAAAGAGAGCGTTCCTCGCCACGAGAGAGATAGTTGAAACTTGCTGCTCATAGGATTGAATGGGAGTTTTCAGGCACTGATTGCGCGCCATAACCTCAAAGTAAACGCGACGTAAACAACCGGAGGTCAACAACCGTAAACAAGTAAAAAAGTGAAAAACAACAAAAAAACAACGCATCATGGGTTTTTAGGAAAGTGAGAGTAAATATCTACGCTTATATACTCTACCTATGCCACGCGAAGTTCGGGAAAAGCCGCACTTGCGGGAAATGAAAAAAAAATACTAGGGCCATTGTTGCGTTTATCAGTCAGGTAACCCATTGTTTGTCCTCCTCAATCACATATTCCTTGCGGTCTTTGAATAAAGTATTATGTGCGACTAGTGTGGAATGTTCTCCTTCTCCAACTAGTGGCACAATATACTATTACTGATCATTATGTGACGAGTGGCATTCTTTTGCTCGGAAACGCGAAATTTATTTCGCAAATTATTAATTCAAAAGGTGAAGCGTGAATTAACTGAAACGCTGATTCGACATTAGGCTAATGCACGCAGAGAAATCCATGAATGCGATGACCTTATTAAAGGTCGTCAAAACCTTTTTTCATGGTGAATTTTGGACAGACCTTAAAAAAGTTTATATCAATAATTTCATTTTATTGAATCAGTTATGACTTCACATCTAATTTCATGTTGAGGACATCAAAGATGATATGAGACTATAACTAAAGGCAAATTATTATCCACCATTCATTTTTTTTAGGTTACTGTGTCCATTTCATGTACACTACATCAATTCTGAAATGGGCGCGACGCCCATTTCAAAAGGTTACAGATAACTTTGTGTTGTGACGTAGTGGTATACATATTCGTGGTACACTGCTTAGAGAAAGATGTGACATCCTTTTCAAATGATATTGAAATGATATGTATTATTAGAGTGCCTTTTTCTTTTAAACTGATACAGACGTGCATAGATTCTTTATTCATTATCCTACTTACCTTTGAGCTTTTAAAATGATGCAGTGATGAATTCAAATAAATATTGCACTCATAGGGTTTGTTCTTACGACCATTTTCAATCATGTAGGCGATAATAATCATTTACATTATATTAATTAGATTTGCATGTTTTATTTTTGTGCATAGACAGTACATTACATTTGTATTCTTGAATCGTATATTTTTACGTATCATCAGTGTTGCTAGTTTTCGGAGCGGCATCGACGGTATATCTATATATGCGTAATCCTAGACTCCCAACATAACGTCCCAAGCCACTCTCCTCCTTTGCGAGCGATGCCGATTTGTATATCTATATCTGCGACATCCCAGACTCCCACTCCGGTGACGCGTGCCTTCGAACGTGTTAGACAATGACAGCTCGCTCGTCTCGCGACATTGAAAAGAGAAGGGAAAGTTCGTGGAGAACTCATTCACGAAATTAAGAAAGTATGCGCTGGATTTTAAAAAAACGGAAAACGATGTTTCGGAATCAAGCATCTAATGATTTTGTGGAAGGTCAAGTTTTCGAATTTCAATGCATTTACCTTTTTCCACATTTTCACTATTCATTCTTCTATCGTTTTTTTTTTTTTTTTTTTTTTTTTTTTTTTTTTTTTTTTTTTTTTTTTTTTTTTTTTTTTTTTTTTTTTTTTTTTTTTTTTTTTTTTTTTTTTTTTACCTTTGAGATTCGAATGATTTTTAGCTGTTCTTGCGTTTTTCATAAAATCCCATAACCGATTACCCTAATAATTTATCGTTAATATTTTAACATCCGATTGAAAAATGATTTTTTCCCATGCATCCGTAAAAAAGGCCACTTTATTTCTATGGAATACGGCAACAAAAGCCTCTTTTTGGGGTACTAGGAAATCACCAGGAATTATCAACAAAAACCCTGGGAAACATTCATTAATCACGGATCAGGCAACTTTCTTCCCTGTGATCCGGGATTTATTAATATTTCCCTAGGGTTTTATTGACGTTCCTGCGTTGCAATTGCGAACTCGTCCAATTGCGCACTCGCTCCGCTCGTGTCCAAATTTTGCACCTGTTGGAATCATCCTTTTTCTCCCTTGTAGCATAAATATTTATTTTTCCATGCACGTGTTCGAATGGCCGCTTTTTTACGATGAATCGCGTGAACACAGTCCTCTTTTCGAGCAGCCATAAAATCAGCGGCAGAATTCTTCTTTGTTATCTGCTATCCGGGACAAAAAATGCTATCCGGATTTTTGTCCCGGATAGCAGGGAACAAAGAAGAATTCTCTCGCTGATTTTATTACTGCTCGGAAAGAGGCCTGCGTCACGCGTTTCATCGTAAACAGCCACCCGAACATATACATGAGAAAAAATATTGTATGTTACATGGGAGGAATGTGATTTAACTCCCGCGCTTGAGCACTCGCTACTGCTCGTGTCCAAATGCTCGCTCGTAGAATCATTCCATTCATCCCTTGTAGCATAAATGTCTATTGTTACTTTCATACGAATGTTATTTTATGTTGAGTAAAACTCTTGCGTATTGGGGAAGTTGCATAATAATATATCATTCAAATACAAATATTTTCTTCAACACATTTTCAATTGAAATATGAATTATCCCAAGGAGTTACGCGAATTTTTCAGGAACTAATATAATTTTGAGTAGTTCGTGCTGCGTTTACACTTTTTAAAATATAAAAAAATGAAAGAAACATTGAAGACCATACCATTTTCAATAATTCTAAGATATTTGGAGAAATAGTAGGATACCAGAAAATAGCTACATGAAAAGTATTCGAACGTATTGACAAATCACAATGACACATACAAATTTTCATAATATATTCAAGTTTCTGATAGTTTGCATTATGTTTTGAAATTTCCAATATATTAAACAATTCGGAAAATGTATAACATTACTTCAGAGAATAAACATAAACTTCGTATATTGTTAAAATAATGATATTCCTTCGAAATGCGCGTGACGATGCTTTTTACATACAATTCCTTTATACGACTCCTTTTTACATCCGAATCTGAAAAAAATGGAAAGTATTTAAACATTACGGAAAATTAAACTAAGTATGACAAATTATTACCAATTTCGAAAAATTCTTCTCATGTTTAAAATTTCAAAAATTTTAGAATAATGAAATAACTTTAAAAATTTTCAAGATATTTAAATATTTTATGAAAATCGAAAAGTTTGTCGAGTTTAGGAGAAGTCTTATAATATTAACGTACCGTTTTCAGTGTCCAATTATAATTGTACTGCATATTCCGAATTATATATCATTATGATGATTTTACATTTTTCATGACTATCTGAAAAAAGAATTCAAAAACTGCATGCATCCTGGAATCGAGCACGACAAATCATGCATTGTATGACATAATTTTTTTTCGACCTCAAATTCCAACGTGTTTCGGGGTTCTTTTTCTCACAGCCTTTTCCTCAAATTTCAAGCTATTTCAAGGTTTCGATCGTTTTTTAATAGCTTGCAGTCGGAAATTTTTCTCACACAGACAAACAAGCAATAAATCTGCCTTTTGGAAAAAGAGAAATTCATCAGTTGAGTTCTTCTAACGCTCGTGTTTGTATCGCATCGGTATTAAAAAAGTGGAAAAAATCAGTTTTCAAACATTTTCGTATTTTTTGAGTTAAGAAAACTTTTTTTCTTGGTGAAGTGATATTCTCTGTAATTTTCGAGGGTCATTTTTTATTATTATGGAGCGTAAAGGTACAAAATGTCTGACGTTTTTGGTCAACAGAATAAACCGAAATTGTTTCCAACTGAGCTTTTGCATGATGAAAAATTCTAACCCTGGCTTTTTTTGAATCCTGATGATTTGTATGGCTTTTTCTGTGCTGCATGTTTCAAGAACTTAAAAGATGGAAAAAGTGAGCTATTAAAGCATGTGAAAACGCAAACGCATGATAAAAATGTAGCGGAACAATTTCCTCAACATTATCCAAATCTTCACACAAAAATTCCTGCTTCTATTTCGCAGCCTCTCAAAATTCCACAGCATGCACCTGTAATTTCTCTGAATGCTCCCGCGACTTCTTCGTAAGCTCCGCAAGTGTCCACAGATGCCGCGATTCTTCTGCAAGCTTCCGCGATTCCTGCCCAAGTTCATGCGACTCCTTTTTCCATTTCTTCAAATCACGAAATTTTTTTTTCCAATGAGGAAAATTTGGAACAACCTTCTACAACTGCAAATATTCCAGTTTTTTTTCATACTTCTGATGTTTGTGAGCATGTACCGCTATCTTCTACTTCTTCAGCCTCGACCAATCAACCTGCTTCAATTAAAATTCCTTCCAAACATGCAAAAAATTTTCGCAGAACCGAGGACAGGAAAAAATTTAAAAGTAGAGTTCACGAAGCAGAATTAAACTTTGCATCACATTTCGCTTGTGAGAATATTGCTCTTCAACAGGCCAAATCAACTTTAGAACTTTTCCAAGCAATAGCGCCGGATCATGACGTTGTTGAAAAAATGAAAATGGGTCGTCAAAAATTAACAAATATTTTGAATAGAGTTTTGAAAAGAGTTTAAAATGAAAAGACGATCCAGAACTTACAAAATTGTAAATTTTCTGTTCATGTCGACGAAACAGTCGACAATTGAAATAAAAAATTTATGGCTATTGTTGTTAGATATGTTAATACAGTAACAGGCCAATTATCTTCTGATTTGCTAGAAATTCTTGAAATTGACGCTGAAGATTGCAGCCATCAAAAAATTTACCAAGCTTTCAAAAATTCAATGCTACAAAAAAATCTAAAATTGGAGAATATTGCATGTCTGTCCTCGGATAACGCTTCTGTAATGCTTGGTAAACATCATTCTTTCATGACTAAACTCCGGGAAGATTCGCCAAAACTTATTCCTATTGCATGCATTTGTCATTCCTACTTTCTCATTTCTAAAGAAGCTTGCAAAGCGATTCCAAAAAAGTAGACGAATTGCTCAAAGAGTTGTACAATTATGTCAATGGCAGTGCCAAAAGAGCAGAAATTTTGAAAAAATTTCAAATTTTCGAAGGAGTTTCACCTGCTAAAATTCTCAAACTTTCAGGAACACATTAGCTCGATTTATATCTTTACATTCATAGAATTTTTGAGCGAGAGGGCGCTCTATTAATTTTTGTGACAGAACAAATTTTCTCTGAGTTTAGTTCAAAATAAAACAAAAGTGGAAAATCACGTGAAGAATCTGTTGCTGAAAGTCTTTATTATGATTTACAAAGTTTAACTATCATTGCATATCTTTTGTTTTTGGATGATGTCTTGGGGCAATTTAACGAAAAGAACAAATTTTTCCAAAGCCGAAGTAATTGCATTCAAGAAGTGTACCCCAAGGCAAAAGGAGCTTGTTAGATATTTCGCTTCACGTTTTTTGAAAGAAGACCTTTTAAATTTCCCAATGAGCTAATTCATGTAGATTTCACACTCGAAACAAACCACCTTGATCTCATTAAACTTGGGGAGCCTTGCGAAAATTACAGTAGGCAAAAAAAGTCATCGGCTACTTGAAATTTTTTTATTTTTTGGTGTTTTTTTTTTAATAAAAAAACGTAGATTTTAATAAAAATGCATTT
>JAPYZL010156651.1:0-20642 GCA_030522825.1 Platygaster orseoliae
CAGCAAAAACCTCTTAGGGATGGTTTATTGATACCTTCAGCTACATGATTCTGCAAAAACTTCCTTGCCATTTTTCCAAAAGTCAAATTTTGTCGGACTGTGTTATTTAATACTATAATTATGAAAAGTAAAGGAATCAATTGTTTCTGTTATCGTGTATAATTAAACGTTTGAAATTTCAATCGCATATTTTATAAGCCTCTTAATCCAATCCTTTGAATTCACAAGTAATAAAATTTGCCAATTTCTAAATTTTATAGTTTCAATGTGAGACTTTCAGCTTTAAGTTCAAATGTTCCAGTTCTATATTTCAATCCTTTTAAATTTTTTTCACTTGCAAAATCTTGCTTGCAAGTTTACAAGTATTTCCATTCAAACATTTTTGTGAAAATAACTTGACACAAAAACAGGGATGTTGAGCTGCTCCATTATAAGCTTCGCTTCGCCGGCTTATAAGCTCCGCTTCGCCGGCTTATAAGCTCCGGAGTTTGATGCACGTAAAAACACCGGAGCTGGAGCGGAGCATATAAGACCTTATAAGCTCCGCTTCAGCTCCGGAGTTTTTATCTGCTTAAAAACTCCGGAGCTGGAGCGGAGCATATAAGGCCTTATACGCTCCGCTCCAGCTCCGGTGTTTTCACCTGATTAAAAAATCCGGGGCTGGAGCGATTCGTGTAAGGCCTTATACGATCCGCTCCAGTCACGGAATTTGAAAAAAGTTGAAAAAAATGTTTGAATTTTATGAATCAAGCAATCAAGAGAATCCGAATTGAAAGATTTTGAGTTGAATTAAATGTATGTCTTTCACTTAGAAAAGTGGCAATATCGAAAATTCTTGGAGAACAAAAACACTGTGAAAACTTATATACGCACCTTATGGAAATTAAAAATCTTGTTTAACATTGCTATTGTATATAATTAGAACAATTGCTTGAAACAATATTTCTTAGTCAATCAAAACTTATTCATTTATAATAAAGTTTTACGTCTTATTAGAAACTGAAAAATTCTTATTATTAAAACTAATTAAATTTATTATTATATATTATATTATTATATTATTTATTAAATTATTATGAAAAATTAATTAAAACTAGTATGATTATAGACCTTGATTTTGTGATAAATAAATTCATTTTCGAGAACCCCACGGCCGACCACCAAAATGTTATTGTTTTAAAATATTTAAAATATTGCACATCGTTTGAGGTAAATTTCAAAAATTTTTCAGATTTTTAAAATTTGGGGAACACTCAAAATTTTGACTTTTTTTGAAAAACAAAATTTTTTTCAAAAAACATTTTTTCAACAAAATTTTTTGAAAGCACATACTTTGAAGATACTCTGTGAATTTTTTTGAATTTTTTGCTTCATGTCTGTGGGTGTCAGAAATTAAGAAAAAGACAGAATAATGCGGTTTTTTCAATTTCATTTTGCTGTAACTTCCGTAATTACCTTCAGAAACTGCTCAAAATTGGAAATAAAACGTAAATATGGTTCCTTTATTATCCTCTAAAATTTGAACGCATAATGCCCCATATGCAAAGTTGTATATCAAAATTTCAGTTTTCAAAAGTTTTCAAAAAAAACTTTTTTGGAAAAAAACAAATTCTCTTGAAAACAACATATATTTTTCGGAAAAAAAGTTTTTCTAAAAAAAATATTTTTTTGAAAAAAAAAAATGTTATAAATAATTAATAAATAATAGAAAATAAATATAATAATAGACTGCGAGGCAAGAAGACGTCACCCCCTCTAAGCACGATTTTTTTTATGAACCCCGGATTTCTTAACTGTTTAAAAACACTGGAGCTGGAGCGGAGCGTATGAAACCTTATAAGCTCCGCTCCAGCTCCGGAGTTTTTAACTGCTTAAAAACACCGGAGCTGGAGCGGAGCGTATAAGGCCTTATATGCTTCGCTCCAGCTCCGGAGTTTTTATCCGCTTAAAAACACCGGAGCCGGAGCGGAGCGTATAAGGTCTTATATGCTCCGCTTCAGCCCTGGAGTGGAGCGCGTAACGGAGTGGCTCAACATCCCTGCACAAAAATATTTACACTTGAATTTATTTTCAATTTTAATTTTGATTCTTTAATTTAGGGGCTGTCTACATATTACGTCATCAATTTTTTACCTGTTTTTGACCCCTCTTCCCCCCATGTCATCAACCATCATCTTTCCGTAGACCCCCCCCCCCTAGTGTTGACATCATCAAATCAAAAGTACTGGCGTGAAATTGAAGAAAAGTGTTACTAATTTTTTGATAAAAAATTCTATTTTTATGATCACGTCATCATCTTTGGACTCCCCCCCCCCCTAAGAATGATGACGTAATATGTGGACAGCCCCTTAGAAGCAAACAAATTACACATTTTCGAATTCCTTTCCTTGCAAATTAAAATTCAGCGTATTCACCTTTGGATTTTTTAAATCCAAGATTATTTAGTATTCCAGCAAAAACTACAAATTTTTTAGTACATATACTACGTCAATTGCAATTAAATTAATTTTGTAATTAATCAAACACATTATGAAATAAACAAAAACGGAAAATTTTTTTTTTCCACCTAAGATATAGGTGAAAAAAAGTTAGTAATATGAATAATAATTATTGAATATCAATTTTTATACTGATTTTCAATTTTTTAACTATGAAAGGTAATAGAAATGATTTCATGTTATCGTTTATTATTAAAAATTTGGAATTTTAGATACTGGGGATGATGCAACAGTTTTTCTTTTATTTTTAAATGTTCAGAACTTCGGAGAGATTCAAAATTCAATATCATGAGCCTTTTAATCTAATCATTCAAATTGACAAGTAATAAAATTTGTCAATTTCAGAATTTTAGTTTCAAACACAACTTGAAACAAAATATTTACAGTTGAATTCATTTTCAATATTAATTTTGATTTTTAAATTTAAAAGCAAACAAATGATACATTTTTGATTCCCTTCTTTGCAAATAAAAACTCAGCGTGTTCACCTTTTAACTTTTTGAATCCAAGAATATTTAATATTCCACCTCGAAACTACAAATTTTCCTACATTAATACATATGCTAGGTAAATTTTAATTGAATTAATTTCATAATTATTCAAACACATTATGAAGTAAACGAAAATGAAAAAAGAAATTTTTTTTTCCACCTAAGATTTAGGTGATGAAAAGTTAGTAATATATTGGATGATATTTATTGAATATAAATTTTTTTTACTGTAACTATGTAAGGTAATAAAAACAATTTTTTGTTTTCGTTTATTATTAAACGTTTAGAACTTTAGAGAGATTAAAAATTCAATTTTATGAGCCTCTTAATCCAATCCTTCAAATTCACAAGTAATAAAATTTTAAATTATGAAAAAAGCTCTAATAATATATTCAATATGTCCAATTTTTCACGATCCATGGAGCCAATATTTTAAATAAATGAAAAATCCAAGTATTAATCGAGCTTTGGGAAATTTATTTTGTGTTCTACAGAATCCTGATGAGGGCAAAATAAATTGCCAAAAGCTTGATTAATACTTGGATTTTTCATTTATTTAAAATATTGGCTCCATGGATTGTGAAAAATTGGACGTAATAAAATTTGTCAATTTCAGAATTTCACAGTTTCAAAATCACAAGTTTACAAGTATTTCCAATTACACATTTTTGTGAAAACACAACTTGAAACTAAATATTTACACTTGAATTCATTTCCAATTTTAATTTTGATTCTTAAATTTAAAGGCAAACAAATAACACATTTTTTAATTCCCTTCTTTGCAAATTAAAATTCAGCATGTTTGACTTATGATTTTTTGAATTTAAGATTGTTTAGTGTTCCACTCAAAACTACAAATTTTCCTCCATTAATACATACTCTACGTCATTTGTAATTATGTTTCATAATTATTCAAACACACACCAACAAATTTCCTGTCAAAAGTTTGAAACAATCTAAACCAATTCACTAAATTGTAGAATCTGGGGCTTTCCTTTTCAGTGACCATTCTAAAAGATCAAATTGTCATAATTTTCTGTGTTCATTTGGCAACCTTAATTAATTGGAAAATTATCACATTGCAAATGTAAACTCTAGTTTATTCAATTCACTCATATTTTGCAAAATAAATGCACAAAAAAATTGACAAAAATATTTATAATTGAAGCCATACAATGAAAAATAGTCCATAAACGTAACAAATCTTTGCATAAAAATTCCGATATCTCGAAAAATAAATCTATGGCCTTTCATAAAAATGTAGAGTTAAAAAAAAATACAATCCAAAAACAGCTTGAATCTGCAAAAATACTCAATTTTCATTTATCGAAAAATCCGCCCTTGCAATGAACATTGTTGATAATTCACGAAATTTCAGGTTGTTAAATTTCTCCCCGGAAAAAAAGAAAAATCGGTAAAAAACTCACTTGTATCTGCAAACATTCCCAATAGACTTGCAATTTTGCATAGTATCCGACTATAATCTTAAACTCTGCTTTTAGACAGTCCGAAAAAATATGCTGATATGCCCTGGATGTTCCAACGAAGCCATAAGCGCACATACACCACGTAAAACTTGGCACTGTGACACGTGCACACACTACTTATTCGAGGCGAGCCCGGTAATGAAAAATATGCTTTCAAAAATCCGGATGTATTCTCAAATTGGACAGGAATTTCATTATAATCGAGTTTATTATAGCAAAAGTTGATGCGACATTAACGGGATCAAACGGAAACGGGACGTCTCGTGGCGGCCATTTTGATATATGACAAAAAGTGATATCGAGTGATTTCATGTGTATGCGCCCCACATGCAGCTGTGGTGTGGAGAGAGATATTATACAAGCGTTAATATATCGATCGTGCCTCTTTTTCTAACTTACGGAAGAAATTGGGATCGATATTTCCTATCTCTACATTCTTGAATCAGCTGTCCTTGTCTAGTGTTTTCTCATTCGTGATATTCCACACGCGAATGACGAATGAGAAAACACCAGACAAGGATAGCAGCGTAGTGCAATGTTTACATTTGTGGTTTGGAGTTTTATTGTGAACGTTGATAAACATTTATTGCAATTTATTGTATAGTGAAATAAAAAGTAACGAACAAAACACTCCGGAAAAATTAGAAAATGGCTGTGGTCATTGAAACCACAATCGGCGATTTCACTGTTGAATTGTACACTAAAGAACGTCCACATACCAGCCTCAATTTCTTAAAATTATGCAAGGTTTGAAATTTCTGAATTTAAATATATTTTGAACATTGTTTGTACCCTACTAAACCATTTCAAAAATCATTCACTGTTGGATTTCTTAATTAAAAAAAAAACTGTAATTTTATTTTATTTTCGTTTTTTTCTATAAATTTTATTAAATTATATTAAATATATTTATATATTATTTTATATTATATATTATAATTTATTAATAATTATTAAATATTTATACAGGGGCCGATCCAGAAAATTATTTCGGGGGGGGGGGGGGGTTCAGAATTTTCATCTTTTGATTTCTAAAAAAAAAAAAAGGTCATCATACTCTCAAATTTGATTTCTTATATGACCAAAAAAAAATTTTGGGGGGTGGGGTTAATCCCCCCAAACCCTCCCCCTGGATCCGCCCCTGTATGTATAGAGATTTTTTTTGGACCATTGTTACTTATTACCTTTCTTGAATTTGTGAATTTATATATTTATGTTTTGTTAATCGTATCTACTGCAGTAACTAACGAGAATGTTATTGATTAGTTTTTGTAAAAAGGCTGTATAGCTATGGGTTTTGAAATAAATAAAAAAAAAATTAAATTAAAATATTAAATTGTACACTAAGCAGCGACCGCATACCAGCCTCAATTTCTTAAAATTATGTAAGGTTTGAAATTTCTAAATTTAAATATATTTATAAAATTTTTGTACTCTATTTAACCATTTCAAAAATCATTCACTATTTAATTTCTTCATTAAAAAATTAATAGACGTAAATTTATTTTATTTTCGTTTTTTTTTCTTTTGAGTTTTTATCAATTTGACCTGAAATATTTTGAATCTATAATTTTATTTTAAATTAAAGTAAGTGCATTTATAATTTCAATCTGTTCTTTTTTATATTCAAAAATTCAAGTCTTGATTTATACCTTGATTGGCTGTTTTTGATTCTGTGCTTTTTTGAAAATCTTGTAAACTAATTTGGAAATGTGTATGTCTAAAAATTGTATGTTGGAAAATTTTTAAATATTTCTTATTAAATATATTGTTTGCATACTTTGCGAAATTGTTGAAGAAAAAAAGATACATGAATTTTTATATTAAGATTTGGAATAATCCGTTGTAAAATTTTATTGTTAATCCTTTTAAAATTTACAACATTATATACAATTATAAGATACTATGGCGAAGTACTCGGACATTGCCTTTAAGGCCAGGTTCCTCCAAAAAATGTGTGTATTTTTTTTTTAATTCCATTTATTGTTAAAAAAATATTTCAAAATTTAACTTTTTACAGATAGAAGTACATATATTAAATGACTTGAAAAAAATTTTTTCATAATGGCGGCTCTGAAAACTGCTCGTCCACTTTCTTGGTGGGTGTCATCATTTCTTGGAAAACGAATCATCTGAAAGCAAAAAGCAAAACAGTTTCATATTCTATACCGAATTGGCTATGGTCCGAACTACAACCAAAAATATTCATTGTTATTTAAAAAAGTTATAAACAATTAACAGTTCAAAGAAAGGGTCAAAAATCTAAAAGTCCGCCATTTTTTTTTTTTTTTTTTTGTGAAAATGTTTCATTGTAGTTCTGACCATAGCCGATTCGATACAGGATATGAAACTGTTTTGCTTTTTGCTTTCACATGATTCGTTTCCGAGAAATGATAACACCTACCAAAAAATAGGAAGAGTTTAAACAGCTATTTTCAGAGCCGACATTATAAAAAAAAAATTAACAAAAAATTTTTTTAAGTCGTTCAATACATGTACTTTCATCTGTAAAAAGTTTAATTTGAAAATATTTTTTTAACAGTAAATGGAATAAAAAAAAACACGTTTTTTGGCAGAACCTAGCCTTAAAAGTGTAACTTTTATATAAGTATAACTTTAATATCTGCTTTTGTAAGTGTTTTATGATTGTAAAAAGTTTCGTACAGTCATATACAAAAATCAAAATACATAAAATTTCCTACATTTTCCAGTTTCTTTATCCTAATTGATCAGGTCTGTAAATTTTTTCATAATGGTTTTGATTTAATTTTTTTAAGATTTGAACTCCAAAGTTCTTGGAGTTTCAAACGTTAATAAATTCAAATTAAAAACATCTAAATTAAAATTTCCTAATTTTTCATTCTGCTACTTTTCAATCTGTACATTTTATTGTCTATTTGTGAAATAAATTTTAAAACTTTCAACATTTATATTAATGTTGTTAAACCACTAAATTAAAAAAAAAAAAAAAAAAAAACTAAGTTCCTTAATATTGTCTTGTTATAGAAGCAGTATTCCAATATTTTTCCAGTAATGCTTCAATATTTCCTGCTGTCCCATGTTTCACAATTCACTCTCCTCTTAACTGTCAATCAATTTGTTTGTTCAAAGATCAAATATTACAACTGGAGCCTTTTTCATACCGTGCAAAGTGGTTTCATAGCCCAAACTGGCGACCCAACATCTACAGGCAATGGAGGAGAAAGTGTTCATGGGATCATACATGGGGAGAAAAGAAGATTCTACCAGGCTGAGAAGTTGCCAAAACTTTGTCACAATAAAGTTGGCCTTTTATCAATGGTTAATTGCGGCGATAATATATTGGGCTCACAATTTTTCATCACCCTCTCGTCAGACTTACAGTCCCTTAACGGCGAACATTGTGTTTTCGGCGAAATCGTCGAAGGCTTAGAAGTACTAGAAAATTTTCAAATTGTGTAAATACTAAAATTTTAGTCCCTGTAAATGAAAGTCTGGACACGAGCATTTACATCTGTAAATGCAAGACAGAACTCTCTATCCTGTTCACTCATGATCTATCCTTTACTTTTGAATGAACTTGATATTTCCGCTTTTTTTTCATTGGTGCCGCCATTTATTCCGCACCAATCAAAAAATGGCTACCCCGTATCCAGACTTTCATTTACAGGGACTTGCGTTTCAAGCAGTTCCAAGAAATGTTCACGATCCTTATTCTAGGTAATCTTGAAATTCAACGAAGCCATCTGCGACGCTAGTCATCGGCCCTACCAAGACATCAGAATATCACACACCGTTGTCCTGGATGACCCTTATGATGACCCTCCTGGTCTCGTTATACCCGACGCCAGTCCAGGACCGACCAAGGAAGTCCTCGAAAGCGACCGAATCGGCGCCGACGAAGTAATCGATGACACGGAAGGTCTCACTCTCGAAGAAATCGCCGAGATCCAGAAAGATAAAGAAGCCAAGGCTCGCGCTACCATGTTGGAGATCATCGGCGACATCCCAGACGCCGATATCGCCCCACCGGAGAACGTTCTCTTCGTCTGCAAACTCAACCCCGTGACCAACGACGACGATCTGGAAATCATATTCGGGAGATTCGGGAAAATCATCGGTTGCGAGGTCATACGGGACCGACAAACCGGGGACTCGTTGCAATACGCCTTCATTGAGTTCGAAAACAAAAAAAGTTGCGAGGACGCTTACTTCAAAATGGACAATGTTTTGATCGACGACAGGAGGATCCACGTCGATTTTTCCCAGTCGGTGGCGAAGATGAGGTGGAGGGGGAAGGGGAAAGGGATAGATTATTACAATAAGGAGGGCAAGGAAGGGGGAGGGAAGATGGAGAAGAGGGAAGACAGGGAAAAGTATGAGAGAAAGGGTAGAGATAGGCAGGAAAAGAAGGAGGTTAGGGATAGGAATGGAAGAAAGGAGGGGAGGGATAGAGGCGAGAAGAAGGAGGGGAGAGAAAAAAGAGACAGGTCGAAAGAGAGGGGTAGACACGCGGTAGAGAAGAGAGATAGGAAAAGCAATAGAGATGCTAAGAAGAGAGAGAGGAGTTCCAGGGATGAGAGTAAACAGAGAGACAAAAGAGAGAGGAGAAGTCATTCTGAGGATAGGCAAAGGAGGAGAAGTGAGGGGAGGGAGAGGAGAGATAAGAGAGATTCTGGTAAGACGAGAAATTATGACCGGAGAAGGTAGTGTAGAAACTTGAGGGTGCTTGAGGGTTTGGAAGGTGAAGAGGATAATTGCAAGTGTGAAAGGACATGTATAAAAGGCAGGAGGGATAGTGAGAAGATTAGGAAAATAGAGGAAAGAAAGGAAGCGCTAAGAAGGAGAAAACGCTGGAAAGTGTGAAAAACACGTAAAAAGGAAAGTGAAAAAAATATGTGTGAGATTGAGTGATTACAAACAATAAAAACAATTGAAAATGAATATTGAAATCAATTTTTGTACTGGGCTTCGATTTTATTTACGCTGAGGCTTGGAGACTTTTAATATTAAAATCTTTTGTTTGTTGAAATTGTGTCTGTTTTTTTTTTTTTTTTTTTTTATTGCCCTTTTTTTTAAAAAAAACCGAAAAAAAAGGAAACTTGGAAAATTAGATCTAATCTGAAATTAAAAATACAAATACCCTGAAATATTGAAAAAGAAATTTTTATATGATAAATGATTGAATTTTCTTATGAAACATTTTTCCAAAAGAATTTCTACAGGAGATAAAATTTAAAAGAAAAACTTCTTGTTTTTTATATTTTTCAGACGATTGACTTTTTGCAATTTTTTACGAAACTCAAAACTCGAATATCATACTTAATTTCGAGTTTCGCGAAAAATGAGGAATATACAGGGTGTACCAAAATTCCTGTACTCAAAAGAAATTAATATTCCTTTTTAAATTTCTAGTCGCGAAAAGTCCTTTGCCACTTTTTGCAAAACTCAAAATCAAAAAAGTTATTCAAGTTTGAAAGTTAAATAATAAACACGCTTTTTCGACAAATGGTGATAAAAGCCAGGGACCAAACTTTATCCAAATTTTTTTCATAATTTTCTGAGTCGAAAAGTTCTTTGCCACTTTTCACAAAACTCAAAATGAAAAAAGATATTCAAGTTTGAAATCTGAGAAATCTGATTGGTTGAAACTTCTAACTCGCAAAGGACTTTTAGACTCATTGTCAGAAAAATATGAAAAAAATTTAAGTAAATTTTGGGACGAGGTTTTCCTCACTCCTCGCAAGAGCGCGTTTATTGTTTAAATTTCAAATTTGAATAACTTTTTTTATTTTGAGTCTTGTAAAAAGTGGAAAAGGACTTTTCGACTTGAAATTCATAAAGGAGTATTAGATTTCTTAATACGTCACTACTTAATACAGCCCTGACGGCAGATGAATTTGAGATTGTTTGAGATGTTTGAGATGATTTGGCTGCTCACAGCTGCTTACCACTGCCTTTTTCTGTCACTCATTGTCATTTGTACACTTGTTTGCTATTTGTTATAAACAAAGAATCATAATTACGAATTGTACATATTTGTGACTGTAGACAATTTTTTTACATACAAAATGACCAGTGTTCCGGGAGCAGCTTCTCTTATCGAGGAACTGGACAGTAAGTTTCTTTGTGATATACAAATACATTTATTTCGCTAAATTTTGAGGTTATGCTAGAGAAATAAAATTTTTATTTATTTACATTTAGCGTTTTCAATTCTAAACAATTAAAAAACCGGCATCTTGAGAGGTTGAAAAAAAGTTCTGTCAAATTATGAGACCGTTTGATATAAAAATGACAAAATATTGATAAATAAAAATGCATTCCTAGTTATATTAATTCTTATAAAAATAGGCAGAATTTTTATGAGAATCAGAAAATTTTTATTAGAATTCAGTTTTTTATGAAGTCAACCTTCGAAAAATTCTGTTCAAAAAAATTTTCTTAATAAAGTGGTTTTGTAAAAACTGTATAAACAAATATTTGAGCCCCGTACATTTTTCATAAACTTTGATATTTTTATAAAAAAATTTCCAATCTTATGAAAAAATTTTTGTTTTTATAAGTTTTTTGTTCTATATAAATTTCCTTCAATTAGTTTTTTATTAAACAAAGATTTTAAATAAAATTTGGTACCTGGTCACTTTCCCGAAAGCAGTTTCCCAACAGACAATTTTCCCGACGATTTTTTTCTCGACAAACAATTTTCCTGACAGCCCTTCTCCCGACACACTTTTCCCGACAAACAATTTACCCGACAACATTTTTCTCGACACTGCTTTTCTATTCTTTTATATGAATATACCAATACTGGATCAGTTTTTCTAAAAAGTTTTTGAAAGTTGTAATTTTTTTCCTAATGAACTTTTTTTTCCATTTAAAATTTTTATAATTTATTATTTTATGCTATAATTTTTTTCATAATGAACTTTTTTCCTGATTTTCAATTTTTCAAAATAAGTAATAAGTAAAAAATGTAAATTTACGGTTAAACAATCAAAATAATAAATTTTTTTGTATAAGCTTATCTTCTTTGATTAAAAAAAGAACACTTTTTTTTTTTAAACAGTCTGTCGGGAAAAACATGACTTAATTCAATCATAGGATTTTTGTCGTGAACATAGTCTGTCGGGAGAAGTGCTGTCGGGAAAAGTGTTTGTCGGGAAAAAGGTCATCAGGAAATTTGACTGTCGGGAAACTGCATTCGGGAAAATGGACGGGAATCACAAAATTTGTATAAGAATTGTTGCAAAAAAAATTTTTTTATAAAAATTTAATAAAAACGACCTTATAAAAATGAAAATCACCAAAGAACATCAAATGATAATTCTTCAACATAAATAATTATTTATTGCCTAAACTAATACGTTATTAAAACAATTTTCATGTTCTCATTTATTATTAAACGTTTGGAATTTCAGACATAGAATAAAAAAAAAGTCCTCGAAAATTTATATTGTGTAATTGAGAAAAAAGTTTCTTTACAAATTATACATAATTAAATAAATACAATTGTTATTAACCTTATTATTTTGGTAACATGTTATGAATTAAAAATTTTAAATGTAATTTTGACAGAAAAGCTTATGGTCTTACTGAGAGATGGAAGAACCCTCATTGGATACCTTCGAAGTGTGGACCAATTCGCTAATTTGGTTTTGCATAAAACAATAGAACGTATTCATGTTGGAAAAGAATATGGCGATATTTCGAGAGGTGTTTTCATCGTCAGGGGTGAAAACGTGGTTCTTCTAGGAGAAATTGTAAGAAAAGACAAAAAACTTTCAAATATCAATATAAAATTATTTTACTCTATTAGCTTAATAAACATTTAATTCCAAGTTTTTGAAAAAATGTAGATAAAACCATTTAAAGATTTTAATTAAGAAAAATTATGAAAATAAAGAATTCAATAATTTCCATAGGAGTTAATAAAAATAAAATTAATTCTATACTTGAGTTTGTAAAGTAAAAAGTTTGAAAAAAGTGAAGTATTAAAGCAAACTTTTCGATTCGCAACATTTATTACGAATTCCTTGAATAATTTTTTTGAATTAAAGTTTTTTCAAAAAAATAGTCTAAAATAAAAAATTCAAATGAAATTTATTATTGAATGGAATAAAATATTTATATTTTACTCCAAAAACATGAAGTGAAATTTTTTATCCGGCATTTAAGGACCAGGAAAAAGAGAAAGAGCAACCATTATCAGCTGTGACAGTCGATGAAATTTTGGACGCTCAAAGACGCGAGCAAGAGTTAAAACAAGACAAAGAAAAACTCATGAATAAAGCTTTAAAAGAACGGGGTCTTTCGTACGTCCCTGATCTTGGACACGATGACATGTTTTAATCAAAAATTGACGTGTTTTTTTATTTAATAAAAGAGATTTATCTTATTTTGGTAGAAAAAGTTTTCCGCGAGAGTACGGTGAAGTACAAAAAAAGTCTTCTGTTCATTATTGATTTTTATTGATAGAACTAAGTTTGTACGTGATTGTAAATATAGTTATTTCGGAAAATTACTGGTACTCGATTTATCCGCTTTATTGATTTCATTTCTCAACCAATTTTTTCAATTTGTTTTTACACCATGTTTTATTATGTGTAACAAAAATTTCTGTCGATTTATGGGGATAATCGAATCTAGAATATAAATACAGAATAGTAATTGTGAGTATGAAAATTGGAGAATCGTACTAAATGGATCAGAAATATTTTTTGCCAATTTTTCTAATTTTAAATAATTTTTTATTTTTTATACCAAAGTTGGAACGTGAAATGAAACAAATGGCATGATTTTCCCATTATTTTATTTTGATAGAATAAGCTTCCCTAAGATCTTCCAAAGTGATTCTTGTAGAATTTAATTCTGACAGTCCATTTGACTGGGATTTATTCTGAAAAAGTATGAAATCAACAGGTTTCAGACCGAAGACTAATCATCACAAAATTCATGAAAAATAAATTTCTTACATTTCCTTTCTTCAAGACTTGTCTGCAGAAAGAGCCAATTTCCTAATATTCCGAATCGTATTTGCTGCTGCAATTTGAACTTGAGGATCTTCTGAACCCACAAGTCGTAAAATGTGCTGAAAAAGTTATTGAGTAATTCATTAATTAATAAACTAAATCCAGATAAGTACGCGATATTTTCAATGCTGGCATTTGTAAAATTGTCGTTTATTCTTGCATTCTTTTATTCATCATATTCAGGCCCTAGTGATTTTGATTCTTATGGAAAATTTTTTTCATATATTTTTGTTTTATAAAAAATTAGTTTAAGTAAATTTATATAAAAATTAAAAATTTATCATAAGATTAGAAAATTTGTTAAAAAATGTATAAGGCTCAAAAAATTTTTATTATAATTTTCGTTAAACAAATAAGTAGAAACAACTGTTCGTTACTTGAAATCAACTACTCAAACAGTGAAATTTTGACTATTTAAGACGACTCGGAAGGTATTCCCTTTTTGTCCTTCTTCCTCTCTTTACTTTCCATTCTATGCATCTCTCTCCAACTAGTAGCTTCCGAGTCGTCTTAAGATTAACACTGTGATATACCATTTTTAGATATTAGATATTAGATTTTTAGATATTGAATTCGTAGATAATATTTTCAAAATGCTGATTTTCTATGATACTTGATATAATTGAAACAAAAAAATTTGGGCCTTATCTCCCATGTAAATAACATTGTGAATGTGTTTCATTACCTTGACAGCCCCACAAGCGTGCATTGTCACACAATTTAAAGGCTCTTTGCTAAGGTGATAAAACGCAATGCAAACTCCTTTCTTGACATCTTTATTCCTGCTCGTCAAGCACTGAGCAAGTGGTTCAATAGTTTTCAGTCGACCAAATTCATAGTTATTTTTTTCATAATCGCAGCAAAAAGCTATCGCTAATGTCAAATTAGCTCGTAAACCTTCGTTTTTCTGTAAATTTATCGATATTCTATCTTGAAAATTATTCTTGTACATATACCAATTAACAAAGGTATGAATCTCTCACAGAATATTTTTTGGTGTCTCATTTTATAATGACTTTATATTCGTTACAAATTGATAAGTAATAAATGACTAATTTTTGTATTGCACAATTCATCCTTAAGTGTATTTAAGAAACACCTTCAATTTTCAATAATAAATCATAAGAAAACAACATGATATTGAAAAGCCACTTGACAATTCTTTACAAAAAAAAAAAAAAAAAAAATTCAAACCAAAAAGTCTAGTTAAGCCTATTTTAACCAAGTGATCTAGTAAATACATCCAAGTAGTATAGCAAGTGCGGAGCAAGTGCGGATTCTAGAACATGGGTCCGCGGGCGGAGCCCTTGGTGGAATAGAATAATTTTTAGTTTTCTGGAAATTTTTCGTATTATTACTGATAATCATAAGCTCTTTGATAATTTTGGAAAAATTATTCTATTTCACTGAGGGTCTCCGCCCCGGGAACCCAAGCTCTAGAATTCGCATAGCTATACTACTGAGTCAAGTAGTTTCTTCAGTGCATTGCTTGGAACAAATTTTTCAAAATTACAATATGCACGAGATTTGCAAGTTTCCGGACAACGTCGTAATCGGTTAAAATTCCCAAATTTTCGGGATCTCGGGCGATTTCAGCGATGGTGGCGCACGCGGCGCTAAGAACTTGAGGATCTTTACTTTCAAGAAGACTGACGGTGAGTTCCAAGGCTCCCATGAACGCGCGGGCCATTTCAGGTGCGTCTTTTGAATTCCTTAATAGAAGAAACACAGTTGAAACGTAATTGACTTCTAATACTCTACCAATTTTTCAGTTATTCCTCTGATTATCTATCACTGAGAAATAGTGTAAAACAGAAGAAAAAGGAAAAATAATCCTAGGAATAATACTACCAATCAGTGGAATTTTGTGATAGAAGATATTATTTCATTATTTAGTTGTTTCAGCAGAAAATAAAGAATTTACTTGCAAGTTTGAAGTACCTTAAACATGGAACAAGAGCGAGACACGCGTTCCTTTTAACGGAGTTACTGGGGTGTTTAAGAAGAGACCAAATCAGGCGTACACCATCGAGAACATGCTCAGTGTCATTGATTATAGCCATGCATTCGGGGCTTTCAGCGCATTCTTTAAACACCAAAGGCAGGTTTTCCAGGAGTGGTTCGTACGTCATGCTTAGTAGATTTATCTAATATCGTACATGACACATTTTGTGAATACTGAACCCTAGTGATAGGCGCGTAGGCAGAGGGGGGGGGGTAGGGGTATATAATTATATAATTATGCATATAATTTTTCGAAAAATTCCCCCTAGAAATTTTTCTGTCTACTCCTTTGCCTAGTGATTTTGGTTCAAATAATAACTTGAAATATTTATTACTTCATAAAACTTTGAACACGAGAGCATATTATTCTAGAAATTTATACAGAAATCCATGAAAATATAGTACCAGAAATTTTTCACGAATCTTACGACTGTTAAAAACAATGTACCAGTTTGGGAATCGCATCATTGACTCGCAAAATCTCCCTGTTCGTTTTGTCTTTGCAACACTCAGCCAAAGCGCCGATGACGTTGGTGAGAACATCCTCGTCTTCGTCTTCCTCAAGTAAGGTCGTCAGCGTCAGGACGAGCTCGTTTTGTTTGAAACGAGCTACATTTTCTGGGCTAGAAGCGCATTTCCAAAGAGCCCCGCTCACGGCAGCAAGGAGTTTTTTATTTTTCCTCATTTCTTCGTTCCGTACCAAGTCGCACAAGGAATCGAGTCCTCCAATCTCTCGCACCAAATCCCTAGTAGTCTTATTCACCGCACATTTAAATATCACCATAGCACAATTTTCCTTGAGATATATATTTTCCTTTTGCATGTGGCGAACGATTTCTGTCATCACTCCAGTTTGCTCGAACGCGATTTGCAGGGATTTCTGACAAAGTGAAAAAACCGAACAATTTTTAGGGCGCCATTAAAGAAAATTTGTTAAGTAAAAATGAATTTTACCAAATCCGCGCATTGCTGGATAGCCCCGGTGAGAGGTACAATCAAATCGAGATTGTCGGATTTTATGAATCGGGATATGATGAAGACCATGCCACATTTTCGCAATTCTTCTTTGATTTTTGGACTACTGCTCAAAGAATCCAAAGTTTTCGCGCAACCGATCGCTACTTGAATCATCTCTTTTTCAACGTCGTTTAGTTTGTCAAGTGGCGACATTATCACGGAGTCTGGCACATCAATCACATCTAACTGTGTGAAAAAATGTCTTTATTCAACGCCGTGTGGAAAAGGCCACTTTTCCATACGCTCGGGCGATGCAAAACTGACATTTTCACATATTGTTGAATAAAATATATTTCTTCACTAGTGTGGAAATATACTATTACTGACATCTAAAGAGCATAACAAATGGTTTCATATTAGTTTTCAAAGTTGAACGATATTCAAGATTCTTAATTTTACTATCTCAAGAATAAAAATAATCCTAGTTTCAGAAAAACTTATTCTTGAACAAAATTGTAATTATAAATGTTTGGCTGGAATAACGTAAGAAAAATAAATTTAAAAAATTGTCTCTACTCAATAATTGAGGAGTTTTATTCAAGAAGGGCGTTAGCGCGCGAAACCGGGTAAAGCTATTGTCCAAACTCGTGACGTCATGTCAGAAAATTGAAATTCACAAACACGAAAAACAAAAATTACCAATCGATAGGTCTTGAAAAATCAACTTAAGTCTACATTAACAACTTTATTCTGATACATAAAAGTTTTCGAGAAAAAAAAATTAAAACTGCTCATTTTTGTGATCAAAAAATCAATATTTTTCAATATTTAACTCGCGGTGCATGATTTGTTATTCTTCGGAACTGCATATTTGATAGCAATTACTATTCGTGGAGCTTCAGCGGAGACGACAGTGTTGAAAAAGCGATTAAAAATTGAATAACAATTATTTTTTTTTTTAATCCGAAGAAAAAACCATGTTTTTTTGGTCACGGATCAAAAATCGTCTCGAGGAAGTTTGAGCTGTGGCGAAGTTTCCACGTCCTCATCGACCGCTAGTATCTTGCCGAACTTTCTGGAAAATTTCAACTTGATAGTTTCATAAGTAAGCGAAATATAGCGAGTTGAAGTGGAGCGCGCAATTTGCTGCGCGACATTCAGCGTAACGCGTTGCGTCAAGATTTTTGTATTGAGTCAGATTTCTCAAATCAACCCCAAAAAATGAAAGCTCGCCGTAATTGAATGATTTTATATTCAATAGCTAGATATTTCGGTCAAAAACAACTCCAAAACATTTTTTGTCGATATCTGCATTCTTGCAAAAGTTATTAACAATGAAACTTTTAGACAGCATTTTTCAAAAACTATCGCTATTTACGAACTACTGATAGAAATTTAATTTAACTTTAGCAGAAATGAATTTGGAATTATAAACTTTCAAAAAAATTAGTTGACGATCGAAAAACTTGGTTTTTAATGTTTAAAAAAATTTTTGTTCATAAACAATTGAATAATTTTTTAACTTTACGACCTTGGATCGAGGTTGAGAAAAAAAATGTTTTTCTAAATATACTTGAGCTGCTATTTTCGAAATAAAATTTTAGTACAGTTCATAACTCTTGGACTTGGAAAATTTTCAATCGTGCGCCGCACGAACGCGTCCGCGGAGCATCGGCGATCGGCGCGCAGTAGAGAGTACGGCATGTAATGTTGCATTTTCTTTTGCTTTACAAGTGATTTTTTCCAATTCCCAAGTTTGTTATAATACAGGTTGTGATTAAAAGTGCATAAGGCATTATCAAGCGTTAACGGAAATCATTTTGGGATCAGGTATCGCCTTGACCTGCACGGTCAGTCTGGATCCAAAAAAAAGGTTTCCGTTAATGCTTAAGGACCACTTATACACTTTTTCCGTAGCTTGTTTCAAGAGACGCATGCTGTATATTATAGAATTTCGCGCAAAAACTATTTTACTTACATAATAAATACCTGAGCCGTAAACGCCATATATTAGATATTCACTCAAATTAATTTGAGTGAATATCTATCATATCATAGTAAGTATCATAAAAATATTTAAATAAAGTTCAATAAAATAACGCGCGAAAAAATTTCAATTCGCAATATAACTTCCGTCTGTTTTTTTTTTTTTTTTTTTTTTTTTGGCAAAAGCGTACTGAAAGCGCGAAGAAACAGCAGCAGAGGGGTTGAGGGACGAATATCGAATATCGTTGGTGGGCTCCTGGCAACAGGGCAAATCAGCGAAGACGCGCAGACAGGCGACGGTTATTTGTCACTCAAATCCCTCGATTCGTCGAATAACTCGGCTCCGTTCTAGGGATTTAGGAAATGAAAAAAAAAATACGTCCGATTCCAACAAGTACCTAGCCGGTAGTCCCTGGGTGATTTTCATTTTTAGAAGAGAAGAGTTGAGAATGAAGCAAAATGAAATATGAAATACAAGAAAATTGAGATGACGGATGCAATAACCCGATAGGCGCGTGGTTTCGCTGTGGAAATATTGTCCACCCGAGTCGAAAAATTTTATCCTCAAAATGCTCAAAATGTCCTCAAAGTACCTAAAACGGAAATGAGCAGGATATTGAGGACTTTTTGAGGACACGTATGTCCTCATTTTGTCTTCAATATGCTCCCGCGGAAGCATATTGAGTATTTTTTGGTGATTGACGCGAAAAAAAATTTCAGGGAGCATATTGAGGACTTTTTGAAGACTTTTTGAGGTTTTCATGCAGTTAAATGTCCTCAAAAAGTCCGCAATATCCTGCTCATTTCCGTTTTAAGTACTTTGAGGACATTTTGAGGATAAAAAAAGACTTTGCGGATATTTTGAGGACAAAATTTTTCGACTCGGGCACTTGAGAAATTGAGCAGTGAAAATTAAAAATCACAGCAAGGCAAAATTAAAAATATCATGATTAATATCATGATTAGTCGCACAAATAAGCGTTTTAAATTTTTTGCAAAATACGCACAAAAAAGGTGCTTCTTGCACCTGAAAACAAACACAAAGGACGTACATTTCCGACAGGCGATTCATTTCGATGTGGGCGTCGCGTTTTAATGTGTGTTTTTGATTTTCATTACCTAGGGGTAGTTTTTATTACCGACAGACGGCGAGTTTTAATGCGTGTTTTTAATTTTTATTACCTAGGAGTAGTTTTGTTTCCGACAGACAGCGCGGTGCGCCGTGTCGGAAATGCACCCCCTTCATGTTGATTTTCAGGTGCGAGAAGCACTTTTTTGTGCGTATTTTGCAAAATAAAATTTTTTCATCGGACCTTTATTACGTGAAAAAAAATTTTTTAAGTAATAGTATATTATTGCGAGTTTTCGAAATGCCTGTTTTGACGAAACTAAAGGTTGTAGCCCGAGGCGAAGCCGAGGGTTGTAATCGTTTCGTTAAAAAAAGCAATTTTCAAAACTCACAATACGATATTTTATTCACAGTTCGCTAAACATTCACATCCAAATATCCGATTTTTAGCAAACTGTGAATAAAAAACATTTTCGATTGAAAATCATGATTTTATAAAACATGAAACGCGATTACTCGAACCCTAATTATTGAAAACGACTGAAATTTTTACTATGAACACTAAAAATACAAGCGGTAACAACAGCAACAGATTTTTAGTAAAAAACACGAATTGTTATTAATAATTTAATAAACAATCAATCCCGTACGAAAAGTATGTTCCAGAAACTTCGACCAGTGGTGAGCTCATTGAAGAAATTATATTTTTTGCAAAACACTCCGCAAAATAAAGTATTTCGTACTCAGAGAGCCTTCGCAAAGTAGACTTTTGGCGTATAGTACTTACTTTTCTGGCCTAGGCCGGAAAAGTAAACAGCTGTGCGCTGTTTTGTTGTGCATGTAGCCGTTTTTTGCAATTAAAATTTTTTCCAAAAAATTCATTCCTTTCAAAGAACTGTTTTTTCAAAAAATTTGTTTTCCCAAAATTTTTTTCCAAAAAAATTGTTTTTTTTCAAAATTTATTATTTTTTCAAAAAATTTTTTTTTCAAGTATAGTAAATACTTAAAATACTGTATGTACAGTATGTTGCTTTTTGCAGAGTGTTTTGCAAAAATTAGAGTGTGCACCTCGGCCATCAAAGTAGGCCCTCGTCGCACAGGCAGAATTTTCAGTACTCGGCAAGCATGGGCGTGATTTT
>JAPYZL010156652.1:0-10846 GCA_030522825.1 Platygaster orseoliae
CATATCCTTTGTCACTCTCTTCCGCGCTTTCTCTCTATAGCGTTCCGGAACCTTTAATGATGCGCGCGCATCGTTACGCTTAAGCCTACGGCTAAGGCTCACGCTTAGTGTAGTGGTACCAAATCGTTACACCATTTTTCACTCCCGGTGCCCCATAAGAAGTTTCACTTCAAAAACTTAACGAAATTCGAGTAAAATCAATTCTTCTATGTTATGTAACAGTGAAAATTCAAAATGCCAAAACTTATACTTGATTTTATATTCTGTGAATCAAAATTTTTAAATATATTATAGAAAAAACTGTCAAGATTTTTTTTAGTATATAATCCATTCAACATATAACATCGTCAAAAAAAATCGAAAATAATCACGTTATGTATTCTTGAACATTCAAATATCCTAAAATTAATTCAACAATTCTCATCTGAATTTCAATCAAAACGTTGCGGTAAATGTACTGTAAAATTTTGACTTTCTCTCGAAACTGGCCATTAGAATCCATTCATTTCAAACAGTATCATACTCTCTTTGAATAGCTTTGAACATAAAATCTCTATTCATTCTTTGGTTTTCAAATATTCACATCGGCACTTGGTGGCTTATGCCTTTGACAAAACCACTTTGAGTTAAAGTAAAAGAGATTATTTCTTGTCATGTAAAATCTGCTTTAAACCGTTCTCCCGAAAGTAAAAAACAATCAATTTTTCAAATCCTGGATAATGTTCTACATTATATACTAACATAAGTTTATTATTAACTCGTGACTTTCTTCGTACACGATATTGATAAATCCCATACCATCACCGCTTTTTATGAAAGTCTTTTATTGACTCTGGAAATCAAATCCATTCCACTTCGAAAAAAGCTGAAAATAAATTCTCAATTAATTTTCCGGCTTCGACAATCGTCTCGATATTGCTTGGGCATTTCATTACAATTTGCACTCAATAAAATCAATTCCCTCTCGAAGCTTCGTCACTATTTGATTAACCGTCGACGCTCAAAGATGTTTATTTGCCGCTTTTTCATCGAACAGGGTAAGTTCGTGAATAAATAATTTTATGGAAGTAAAATAGTGCCTCCTTGTTAATTTATTCGAGCTGGAAAGAGCGCTATTTCGTGGAGTGCTATGAAATCATCCTTTCAATGATTTGTAGGCGGATATATTTAGGAAAAATGAATCATCTTGCGGGAGAATAATTGGTAAAAAGTCAGAAAGAAAAAGAGCTTCTCGACATGTACGCCAAGTATCGCGTGCCCTGGTTGCTGAGATAAATGTGTGTGTTTTTTATGAGAATAACAAACGTGAATTCGCAGCGCGATATTACTTCCAGGGATGACGGTTTTCCGAGTTCTCCAGTATTTGCGATTCTTTCGTTAGAGCCCATCTTCGTTTCATAACATGGTTATCGTATGGATGAATTCGTGAACCAAATTTTTTTTTCTTTTCCAGAATTCCTTCGACTGTACAGGTTGAGATTTGTTTATTTGTTTAAAAATAGTCAAACTGTGGTTATTTCAATAAAAAAACTTTTTTGGTATAAATACAATAAGTCGATATTTGAAATCAGAATTCATTCAAATATTGACTGCGGTAATAATTTATGTGAAATAGTAATATTTAAACTTGGCAATTGCTAAAATACTAAGTTAATACTACATTTTTTCTGCAAATGCTTATTTCATCCTACGACTATAAATTTGAAGTCATTTTCAATTTGAAGTCATTTTCAATGATTTCAAAATAAAATTTGGCAACGAAAATTTTGGTACGAGTGTAATTTAACAAACAAAATGTATTATCTTGCAGATGAATGGAAGATGAATAAGTTGGATATCAGATTAAATTAATTGAATGTTAATTTTTTTTATTAATATTATATACATACTTAAGAAAAATTAAAATTATTAAATGTAACAGAAATATTTGAAACACCTTATACTTATGGAAATACTATTTTTCTAAATATTTTTAAAGTTATAGAAAATCTATTGAACCGTGAAATTGATAACATCAAGTTTAATAAATTTATGTAGTTTTCCGTAAGAATACTATAAATTGAAAAACGGAAGAAAAGTTTTGAAACTTTTATGACAACTTGAAAATAAAAAATATAATATACAAGCAGTCTATAAAATACCAAAAATCTATAATATGTGAATATAATGTTATCAGAAATCTGTTAAACTGCAAGGTATCAGAAATATTTTGAATTTCCGAATATATAAGTGTATTACATTACTATGACGATAATAGTATATTACATTACTAGAACGATAAAATAATATAAATCCATATAGAGATCTACATATTAGAATACTATACAATCCCTTAAACCGTAAAGGTTTTGAAAAATTCTAAAAATCACAAAATTCGCACTGATCTCTGAATAAATAAATTTTAATGAATAACAAAAAAGTCAATTTCTGACTCTAAATTCTGTGGTGTCCCGGCATAACCGAATAAGTCCATTTTGCTATAAGGCTCAAAATTTATACAGAATATTACGTAAAATGAGCCTTATGGCAAAATGGACTTATTCGCTTATGCCGGGACACCACAGAATAAATATAAATAACAATCTTAGAAAATGAATTTTTAATCATTTATGAGTCAGGTAAAACATCAAAAAACTTAATTTTGACTAAAAAAACTAGCAAAATTTTAATAGATTTCGAGTTATTGCCTACTGATTACTCAAAATAATAATATTTGATTATTTAATAGAAATTGCTTTTCTGCTATGCAAATCGAGCAATTCAACTATGAAAAAACCAGAACTAACTATTTGAGAATCAATTTTCGACTATCACATTGTCAAAATAATTGTTCAAAATTTCTGATTTTTAACTTACATGATACATTATAGTGAAATTGAACCTTCAAAATAATCGAATTTTGATTATTTGAATTAGTTAAATGTGACTTTTTCTATTGGTGAATTTTTTTACTATTTACTAGTCACCGTTATTTCGTTAGATGAATTAGTCAAATTTCAATATGGAATTGTCAGAATTATTTAAAAACAGAATTTTTTGAAAGTAAATTAGTCAAATTTTAATATGAAATTGTCATAATTGTTTGAAAACTTCAATTCATTTATTTTCGTTGAATTATCACAAGAAATAGAACAATTTCAAGCTATTACCATATATTCTATAAGTTGTTAATTTAGCCTCAGAAAGTCCAAAATTTCTCATCTTTTTTCATGTAGAAATCTGACAAGAAAAGAAGAATTTTTTAATTTTCAATTAAAATAAAATTTATTCAGCAAAATTACACTTATTGACGCTAGCCATGTACAAATTAATAAGCTTAGCAGCAAAAATTCTCTAAGTGGTAAATTACTTTTTTCCTTGAACTAATGATTGTACCGCGAAAAAAATCACAGCAAACCTATCCAACACTTTTTCGACTCAACACCACTTCATCCAACTCTCGCAAAACTCGGCAACAGTGTCAAGAAGTGAACTGAAACTGAAACTTTTTTCGGAGAGTTAATCAAACACTTCGCAACTTGCTAATTTGTCGCCAAAAAGTTCCATCCGTCTCAAAATGTGATTTTCAGACAAAAATAATAGTAATTTTCTCCTTATTCATTCTAAACGTTAGCTCGTTAAAAGTTGCGTGGAATACAAATAGTGAGATGGAAAAAATTTCATAAACCACTTGTGGAATTTTTATGAAATTCATGGCTCGGCAGAAATTTTAACTATTGCGATTTTCTTTGGAGTGACGTCCCAGAAAGCTCGCTTCAAGCTAAAGGAATTCTTTCGTTTGATGAAAGAATTCTTCAGGTCACTGTGGTTTTTTTCGGGCTCTGAGGAAATTTTCCTGCAAAATGCGAGTTTTACAGAGATTGAGAAACTGTATATTTCTCTTGTATAATCATATTGAAAAAAACTTTACAGACACAAAATAAGAAAATCGAATTAAATTTGCCTGGAAAATCTAGTTTTAACACATCCAATATAATCCATTTCAAATTCTGAGAGTACATTAATTGGCATACTTGTGGTGAAGATAAAAATCCGAAATGTAACGAATGATAAATGAAACATCACTCTTGTAGTTCCGTGCAGTTCCCAGAGCTCGATGAACATGTATATCTGCCATTAAGGAATCCTTATCCATGCGATTCCTCGATCGCGGAGAAGGAACCGTACTCTAAAACCCTCCGGGAATATTTCCGACAAGTGGGTTAATTTCGGAGTCATCGAGGAAAAGTCGCAGACATTGCGCTTGGCTAAGATCATTACAAGGTTAGTCCCAACTGGGACTATTACCCCAGAATCATATCGGATTATAGGTGAATTTTTATTCGAGCTTACTTCGTCTTACGTTGGCAAAGTAGACCTAATAAAATTTTATTTGCCCTCACTTGAAAATTAAAAAATTTCGATGATTTTTAACGAAACTTTTTGATTCTAACATTGATAGCACTATTTTAAACAGGTTTTGCAACAGAGCTTATCTTCTGAGGTTAAATTACGTAGTGAAAAATAACTGATCTTTTCTTTTTCTCATTTAGAGATGTTTCACAAATTATCAGTGATTTTTGAGCTGTCTGATAATTTTCCGACTAAAATAGTTTGTAAACAATCAACTTTACCAATTAGTTAAAAATGACTGAAAATAGTAGAAAATCACTGATTGATTTTTTCAGTGTCACTGATTTATACATATATGTAGAACACTAATAGAAATACAAAAGAGTTTGAATAGCTCGTACTTTTTAGTATGATTATTCGTATTTTTTTTTTAACTTCAGTCTAAAAAAGTAGATTTTTTTCGTGTTCATGGCATCCAATAACATTGAAAAATGTAAAATAAATTATTTAAATAAATTCAAAAAAGCTTACCTTCTGAAGTGAAGTTACGTTATAGAAAATCGCTGATCTTTTCCTTTTCTCATTTGGAGATTTTTCACTAATTATAAGTGCTTTTTGAGTTGTTTGATGATTTTCTGACTAAAATAATTTGCTAACGAACAACTTTACCAATTAGTTAAAAATGACTGAATATAGTAGGAAATCACTGATTGATTTCTTCAGTGTCACTGATTTATATATGTAGCACACCTATAGAAATATGAAAAGATTTCTAATAGCTCGTAATTTTTCACTAATTATTAGTATTCTTGTTCCAAATTTAGTCTAAATAAGAAGATTTTTTTTCGTGTTTGTGCCACCTAAAAACCTTGTAAAATGTGAAAATAGTTATTCAAATAAATTCAGCTACAATGAAGCTGTTTTTTATGATTTAAACTGAATTCTCAATGTTTACGTACAAGCTTTATTGATATTGTTTGTGTTTTCTTGATTTTTAAGTACTTTTTAAAGCTCTGACTTACCCATTTGAAACATATGCTTGAAAATGTCAAGGAGAAAATCCAACACAAATTTTATTTTTGTTGTAAATGTCGAACTTCAAAGGTTCAAAGTCAAAAATTTATTAAATAGAATAACATTATAACAATTTTCGACCACTTGCATTGTAGAAAAATTTTATAAATAATATTATCAACAGTCCTGAATTAAAGAAATCGCATCATCGTTACTTCATTTCTCACATTTACAATATATTTGCAAAATCATCAAAAGGTACATACTCATTATCAGATCGCACATTAACAGTTTTTTACGTTGATTTTATTTATTTTGTTCAATTAAAATTAATTTGATTTTTATTTTAACAACTCAACCATTCTTTTTTTGAAATATTGTTTTGTATGATCAGAATTTCTAATGAAATATTACGAAATGCAATTAACATGTGTTTATGTATCATACATTGTTATAAGTCTGATAATAATATAACCTTCATGTGACCTCGAACGAGGAAAAGGACTTTCTGTCCGAAATTTGCAGATAGAACAATCTGTTTTAACGAAATTAGAGAACGAGCCTAAAGAATTGCAGAAAAAAGGTCTTTTTTCTCGTTCCAGGTCACATCAGATCTGTTGTACATCTTTTGAGCTTTAAATCACGACACTAAAATGATTCAATACACTTTCAACATTCAATGTTTAATTTTCAATGAGAAATTCCACTAAAAACAAAAAGAAATTAATTCTACCAAATAAAGAAATATTTTCTGAAAGAAGACTCTTCATTGTGGATAATGAAGATTTGTTTCATTAATTAATTACCTTTGCTGATACGAATCTTTTTCAAAATATGATTTGGTCAAATGGAAACGAACGTCATAATGGCAGCATTTTCTGAATCTTTATATACTAAAATATAAAATCTATAACACAGTTTAAAAAAATCGATGCTAAACATACGATCTTATTGATTCATAATGTAAAAGATTGACATAATGATAAGATAAGAATTTTGTTTCGTTTGCTTTATGACATTATTAATCGAATATCAAGCAGTTTGTCAAAAGTATCAAAAATAATTAACACCAATTTAAAGAGATCGATAATTTAGTTTTTATAATAAAAATAGAATAACTTTTTCATACGTATATAAACACATTACACTAGTTTGGTTTTTCATAACCTTCTTATAACACACAAGCCCAAAACCATATTTCACAATTCAATTATGTGTACTGGTGACCATTAAACGATCTTCCAATTGCCCTCAGACCTCCAACAAAATCGACCTTTTTTCCCTGCTGAAAAAATCCAATTGGATTTCCATTTGGATTTCCAAGTAGAAATTCAGTAGGATATTACCGATAAAATTTTGATCAAAACCCTTTCTAATAATCTAGTTGGATTTCCATTTGGACCGAGCTAAGTGGGTTTTCACATGGAATTCCATTTGGATTTCCGAACCAAATTTCCATTTAGATTTCCATTTGGAAATCCAAATGGAAATCCAATTGGATTTCTTCAGCAGGGCTATCACATCACACAATAAAAAACACCATCAAGCGAAACAACTTTTTTATCATAGTCATTGAAAAGTTCCCAGGAACAAAAAGAATCTTCTTACTTTAAGAGGATTTTTTGCTCGAGATGTTTACACTAATTGGAGGTAGTTTTTTATCGGTCGTTCAATCACAGTTCGAGGATAAAAAGAAAAACGAGGTTTGCTTGTGGAAGGGTGATTGAATGTTTGTGTCATTTTTCCAGGGGCGGTTGGCGGCGAAGGAGGCGACGATGAGGACAAGGAAAAGGAGGAGGAGGCCGAGCGCGAGAGGCAAGAGGCCATTAGGGAAGCGGAAGAGAGGAGGAAGGAAAAACATCGCAAAATGGAAGAGGAGCGGGAGAAGATGCGACAAGAGATCAGGGACAAGGTCAGAATAACTTTTACTGCTCCACTCGAGACTTTTCAGAAATATTTTCCTTGTTTTCGCGGGTCAAGTTTTTATTTCATCCCGTTCTTTGTGGATTTTCTCAGCGTTTTCACACTATTTCAATTCCACCCCCCCCCCCCCGAAAAAAAAAAAAAATCCAGATCTGCTACTTTTAGAGCAATGTTTTTCCCTTTTAGTCTTGGCATTTCCAAGAATACGAAACAGCGGTCCATGTCCAACGCGAAAATAGGAGAACAAAAGCAGCTAAAAACCTTTTCCGCCGTCGAGTTAATTACGTTGTGATTCACGTTACCCCAGCCGTACTTTCATATTTTTCTCCATTTTTTATTTCTTAAATACGATTACAAAGGAAAGGTTGAAATCCGAAGAAAGCTAACCAAAATTCTATCAAGCATAAAATCCTTTTCATGGAGGAAAAATATGCTCTCCCTCAAAATAGATTAGAGCGCTTCATAAAGAAGTTTGGAGATGAAAAAAGCGCCTTATTTCTCGGGCGAGTTTCAATTAAATTGTGACGCCAGATGAGGGAACGCGAGCATTTCATGAGAATGAAAGATGTCACTCGAGAAATGTATGTATGTATGAATACATTAAGTAAGAATGAATCTATGGGGTAGAGGGGAGTCTTGGGGTGAATCCCTATCAGCCTTTGATCGTTTATTTAGAGTTTCGTTTTTGTGAGAACTGAGGTCTTACATAACATAACAGTTTTATACTTTTTAATAGTTTCATAGTAGTTGTTTATAATTCTCAGAGTTTGGATGAGTGAGCTGTACAATATCTTGAAGAATTTTTTGGAGTTTTTATTCTCCTGATATTTGTGAAATTTGAAAAATTTACAATAAAATTTTTTTTAGTGACAAATCTTTCCCATGCATTGAAATTTGTCAAAAATCTGACATGATCCCTTTTAAACTTCCTCGAGAGTTTTTTTTTTAAGTTTCTCTAATAGCATAGCTGACAAAACTCTTTAGGTCTTGTTGCTAAAAAAAAAAAAAAATACGAGACTCTTGAAGAAAATCTTATTCACCTCTCGACGTCCAGGAAACGTGTTGCAAGAAAGGAGAAAAAATTGAAAGGAATCCAGCATGCGAAATAACCGAAAGTTTTAAGGGTCTGCAACACGTACGTTTTCATCCCTAATACCATAATCATCTCATCCTCTTTGAATTTTCCATGTAAAAAAAAACTGGTTCCTCAGTGGGCAAGAACACGAAATCTTCTGAACGAATGCAGCATCCACGTATAGAAAATTTCGGATACACAGTACAGCGCGAATTTTCGATACTCTCGTTTCATTCCATTCGTAGCTTTTTTTCAAAGCCTTCTTTTCTCGAAGATGTGCCTTTTAATCCCAGTAGAAATGTAAAGTTCCCGAGCCTTTTTCACGAACTTTTAGGTACCTAGTTTAAATATTGAAAGCATTACTGGAAGAAGTTTCAAGGATTCTTAGAATGTACCAAATATCCACACATTTTCAAATACACTCAAATTTATTTTAAAAATGGATTGGATTCTGGAATATTTCGAAAAAGGAAACAGAAAGTCATTTTCCAAAAAATTTCATCAGACTGCATTTTTTTACTTTAAATATAGTCTCTTAAAAGCATTTTCCACACATAAATCCAACTTTTTCCTACATAGCTTTTCCTAGCCATTCCTTTGTCACAGCTGGTGCTTTTTACTCACGAAACGATTACTGCAATTGCCAGTCATTATCGTTATCGACCGCCAACTCTGTCGTCGTTGCTAACACAACCGTGTTTTACTCTTATACAAAACGGCCGGAAAACAACGTGTTAATGTTGCCCGCAACGACGTCATTTTTCCCTGATCAAAACCCAACGAGAAAATTACTTTTAACCCATTTATTCCTTCGATCTGCTCAACGTTTAGGTAATGAAACACCGATTTTTGCCATGATGGAGTAGTAATTGCATTGGGTTTTGGCACAAAATATTCAACTCCAGAGCGAGAAAAGTAATGTTAATTTATGTAACGTTATTTTATCTCAAATCGTCCCGGTGATAAAGATTGGTTTTTTTCTACGAAGAAATTTATGAAGGAGGTATTTTTCCTTTTTGAATTTTAGTTGTTTCGTCGAGAAAATTACCGTAATATGATCTAAGAAGTTTATTTCTAGGTTAAGTTTTTGTATAGTTTTGTAACTCAGCGATAAATAAAATATCCAAAAAACTTGCAGATATTGAAAACAAAACGTTCAACTTCAAAAACTTTTATCGTACAAAAAATTCAAAGGCAGTTTCAAACAAAAAAGTATATTTCTTTTATAATAGAGGTGAAAAAAAAGAGGAAAAACCGGAAAAGCGCCGAAGTTTTCACGCACGACTTAACATCGCATCAACATGAGTGATGCAGTAGAAACGTATTTTTTTTTTATAAACGGAATATACCCAGAAAGCCGCCATTTTCGCAATTTCCTCTGTCGGGTTTAGAGCCTCTCTTCATCCCTTTAACGAACCAAAGCTAAATCGCGTTTTTCGATATCGGTCACGAACAGGGGCGTAGCGACGAACAGCAAAATTTCAGGGTTCCACACCCACCTCAAGGAATCCAACACGGCATATTAAAAAAATCGCACTCAAAGCTTCACTTCTGCCATGTGTTTCTTTAACACACAACATTTTTTTTTCTAAACTTTTTGGCATTTTTGTAATTCTTTAATGTTTTAGCCATAAACGAGCATTATGAAGGTTTATTTAGTTTTTGAAATCCGATACTCTTGGAATCAAATTGGATAATTATTTTATTGTTTTATGGATTATTCATACAATAAAATTATAATTTCACGGGTTTTAGGTATTTCAAAGATTTCAAGAAATTTCCATATTGCATGTAATTTATAAACGTTCATTTATTAAATGGTATTTTCAACAAATTTCAAAGTTTCTATGAATCACTATACAGAATTCTATAATTTCATGCTATATTAATAAAAAAACCTACTATTTTCATCACTCCATTTCAATTTTCAATAAACGTTACGTTTTTGTATTTTTTTAGTATTTAGTCAATCGAAACAATTTTGTGATTTTTAATTTTGAGGTCTAGAATCACATATTTTGAATGTTTGTGTTATATGTAACAAGATTCGATTTTTGTGATTTTCGAGATTCAAATTTTCTTATATTCATCTTTTTGGTATTTTTTATGATTCTTTAATTTTTGAGCAATAAAGAAGAATTATGAATTTTTTTAAGCTTTTTTAAAGTTCGATACTGTAGGAATCAAAGTTGAAAAATATTTTATATTTTTATAGATTTTTATAAAAATTATAACCTTACACATTTTAGGTATTTCAAAGATTTCTAAAAATTTCGTATTGCATGTTATTTGTGAACTTTTTTTTTTATGAACTAGTATTTTCAACAATTTATTAAGAAAAAATTAGTTTTAGAAAAATATAGTTATTTTTCGTAAAATTTTATGATTTATAATTTCACAATCCAGAATTATACATTTTTAATGGTCGAATTATATGTAGCGGAATACAATTTTTGTGATTTTCGAGATTCAGATTCTTTTTTTTTTTTTTTTTTTTTTTTT
>JAPYZL010156677.1:0-26142 GCA_030522825.1 Platygaster orseoliae
GTTTTGCAAAAAGTGGTAAAGGACTTTTCGACTCGAAATTGAAAAAGGAATTCAGGATTTTTTTTTATCGCGGACTTTGGGACACCCTGTATATAGTAAAATTCACTATATTTTATCTTAATCTCCCACTACTATATTTTTTAGTAAAAATTACTTAATTTATCTTACAGTAAAAAAAGGAAAGTATTGGATGATCTAGTCCTGAATTCTAACAATGAAATTTTATATTTGATGATTATTTTGGATTAATTTGAAATTATTTCCATAATTTGTTACCATTGTTTTAAGATCGCAAATTTTTAAACAGTTTTTTATTGTGACACTTAGAATGATAATTTTATTGATTAATAACGTTCTAAAGAAAATTGAAATTATTTTAATTACATCAAATTTTGAATATAAAAAAACCATCACTTATGGCCTTAGGCAAAAAAAATTTTCAACAGGGGTTTTATCAGAAAAATATGTTATTTTCTTTGAATTTTTTAATTTTTATTCTTTTATTCAGTTATTCAGCTTTTGGGACTTAGACTTGTAAATTTTCGATTACAACAATTTTTTCATTCTTAAATTTTTATATTAATCATGTTTCTGTATATTTCTTTATAGAAAACGTTATGGTAATACTTGAAAAAAAAACAAGCGTTTTTATTTGTTTTTAAATAAAAACAAATATTTATTATATTTACTAATTATATTAATTAATTAATTAATTTATTTATTTATTTATTGAATAAATATTTATGTTTTTTACATGAAAAAACCAAGCCTTGTTTTTATGCATGTTTTTTACTTAACACATAAATATTTATTATATTTATTTATTTATTCATTTATTTATTTATTTATTAGATAAATATTTATGTTTTATACATAAAAAAAGAATTGTTTTTATTCATGTTTTTTACTTAACACATGAATATTTACTATATTTAATAATTAAATTATTTTATTTATTAATTACATAAATACTTATATTTTTCACATGAAAAAAGCGTTGTTTTTATTAATGTTATTTACTAAACACATAAATGTTTATTATATTCAATAATTACATTATTTTATTTAATAATTACGTAAATATTTATGTTTTTTACATAAAAACAAATGTTGTTTTTATTTATGTTTATAACTAATAGCGCTGGAAACAAATTTTTTTTATTTTTTGGGGGGTGCAGTTGACCCCCCTACGCCCCTGTTCCGGCGCCTATGTTTATAACAAAAAATTCTGTACTACACATAAAAAAAACGCGGGAATAAAAAAAAAAAAAATTCCCGCCGTTTTCATGTTATGTGATTATCACGAAAATCTTTCCTCAACAAATTCAAATTACCATAAAATATCATTGTATATTAATTGTGTGTTCTTACCACTACGGCGCGTGATTTTTTCAAAAACTCTTCCATGATTTATATTCAATAACACTACGGTTAGATAATAAAGTTCTGAATGTATGAATCTTGAATTTCCTCTCAGCTATAAACGCGCACGTTCTGAGATTCCCGGTGTCACACGATCGATTTTTAAACGGTATATCAAACGTATTCAAAAACCGCGATCATTCAACCAATTCAACTGACTGAATTTCGCGAAACGCGGAAGGTATGATTGTGTAAACAACGATACAATCCAAACAATCCGACTTCTTCCGAATTCTCCCGACAATAACCGATGATTCACGAAAGTGCAAGAACCAAGAAGGTTCACGTCAGTTCACGATGTTCACGATTCCCACCATAATATGTATAACTAGAAACTGATTTTACCCGTAAAAAAAGGCAATTACAAGGTGATTTTCAAATCTTAAAATTACAAATTACAAAATCTATTGTCAAGAGTCAAATATTTCATTGAAATTAACATGAAATTCAATTCGTCAAAATATTCAAATTCAAATGTGGGCGTTAAACATGGCCGTTAACATTAAAACAATATGGCCGCACCCCTGGAAAAAACGGCCGCGCCCAGTCGGGTTGCTCTTTTTTTTTCTCTTCAAAGAATTTTCACATTATTAGGTCATACAGCATTCAAATGATTTCAATGCATAAGATTTTCGAAAATCGCATATCTGGCAGGATTTTGAATTTAAATGCTGCGGTCAACTTCAGGTTTTTACAAGATTGAAGTTGGCAATCCAAGATGGCCGCGCCCAATGGGGAACTAGGATTCTCACAAACCTAAGCTTGCCCTAACCTCAAAAAAAATTATATTACTATCAAACGAAAACAACAAACAACGATGTTTTGTCAGAAAATAAAAACCGTAGGGAGATTCAATAAAACCCTTTTGCGAAAGAATCCAACTCAAAATGTACTAAATGCGTCAGTCTACAATGATTCGATGCCGGAAAAAGCTCGGGAAAAACCAAGGCGACGAGTGACAGAGGTTTATACACCCCCTGAATTGAACGGTTCAACCTTCACGTCGATATTTACGAAGTCAGGACACATGAAAAAAGACTGGCTCGAGGACTTTCGGCGCACCGAATTCACACCATGGGCTATGTGGGACATGTAAGAAAATTATTAATTATTTATTTTTTACAACCTTCATTCAGTTTTTATGATCGAAATGTAGAAATAAAAATTTTCAAACACAGAATTATCGATAAATATTATGTACAATTCAATGGAATTCGCAGTTTCGAAAGAAAATTATTTACTTGAATTTTTATCTATAAAAAAATTGATGTTTTTAAATTGTAACAAACTTTCCATTTAAATAACGATAATGTTATTATAATAATGTATTACAATATTTAATTAACAATCATATTAAGTACAGCAATGACTTTATAATTTTTCTTTTTTGTTCAATGAATAGAAAAAGTGTAGAATACATTTTTAATTTGAAAAAACTAAATTACGAATAAAGTATTACGATATTGAAATAACAATAACATTAGAACAATATTTTACTCAATTTTTTTTGTCACATGAATAAAAAAAATGTAGAATAAATTTTCAATTTGAAAAAACTAGAATACAAATAAAGTATTACAATATTAAATTAACAATTAATGTGAGTACAACAATAAACTAATTTTTTTTTGTTAAATGAATAAAAAAAAATGTAAAATAAATTTTCAATTTGAAAAAACTAAAATACAAATAAAATATTACGATATTGAATTAACAATCATGTGAGTACAATATATTACTTAATTAATTTTTTTTATTAAAGGAGTGAAAAAAATGTAGAATAAATTTTTAATTTGAAAAAACTAGAATACCAATAGAGTTTTACGATATTGAACTAACAATAATGTGAGTTCAATATTTTACTTAATAATTTTTTTTTTTTTGTTAAATAATTTAAAAAAGCTTAAAATAATTGTTAATTGAAAAAAACTAGAATTCAAATAAAGTATTACGATATTGAAATAGCAATAATGTAAGTACAATATTTTACTTAATATTTCTTTTTTTTTAATGAATAGAAAAAATGTAGAATAAATTTTTAATTTGAAAAAACTAGAATATAAATAAAGTATAACGATATTGAATTAACAATCATGTGAGTACAACAATTAATTTAATTTTTTTTTTTTGTCAAATTAATGAAAAAAAATGAACAATAAATTTTTTATTTGAAAAAACTAGAATTCAAATAAAGTATTACCATAGTGAATTAACAATAATGTAAGTACAACAATTTACTTAATAATTTTCTTTTTGTTTGTTAAATAAAAAAAAAATAGTTGAATAAATTTTCAATTAGAAAAAACTAGAATACAAATAAAGTATTACGATATAAAAATAACAATAATGTGAGTACAATATTTTACTGAATTATTTTTTTGTTTGTTTGTTTTTTAAATGAAGATGAATAATAAATTTATGAATATTTTTAAATTTAATAATAAAATTTTTTTTTTAATGAATAGAAGAAGTGTAGTATACATTTTTAATTTGAGAAAACTAGAATTCAAATAATGTATTACGATATCGAATTAAAAATAATGTGAGTACAATATTTTACTTGATTAATTTTTTTGTTAAATAAATGGAAAAAATGCAGAATCAATTTTTAATTTGAAAACACTAGAATTGAAATAAAGTATTACGATATTGAATTAACAATAACGTGAGTACAATATTTTACTTAATTTTTTTTTTTTTTTTTTTTTTTTTTTTTTTTTTTTTTTTTTTTTTTTTTTTTTTTTTTTTTTTATATTTTTTTTTTTTTTTTTTTTTTTTTTTTTTTTTTTTTTTTGTTTGTTAAATGAATAGAAAAAAGTAGAATACATTTTCAATTTGAAACAAATCAATTACAAATAAAGTATTATGATATCAAAATAATAATATCGCAAGTACAATATTTCACTTAATAATTTTTTTTTTTTTGCTCAAACGAATAGTAAAAGTGTACAATACATTTTTAATTTGAAAAAACTAGAAATCAAATAAAGCATTACGGTATTGAATTAACAATAATTTAAGTACAATTTACTTAATAATTTTTTTTTTTTATGAAAAGCAAAAATATAGAATAAACTTTTAATTTGAAAAAACAAGAATACAGCAGTAAAATAAAGACTAACCTTCCCTGAAGATTTGTTTAAAATAAATAAAAAACCATGTTGTGAGATTTTAAGTGAAAAAAATTAATGCAATTTCCCAATTGTTATTTGAATTATTATTCTTAGGGGCTGTCCACATATTACGTCATCAATTTTTTACCTTTTTTGGACCCCCCCCCCCCATGTCATCAATCAATCCGTACACCCCCCCCCCCCTAGTGTTTACGTCATCAAATCAAAACTACTGGCGTGAAATTAAAAAAAAAGTGTCCCAAATTTTTTGAAAAAAAATTATATTTTTATGATCATGTCATCGTCTTTGGAGCCCTCCCTCCCCCTTACGTCAATATCCGTCATCAAACTCAATACCCCTTCCCCCCTAAGTGTGATGATGTAATATGTGGACAGCCCCTAAGAATCAATCTATTTCCATTTTTAGGTGGAAAACAAGGAGACAAGACAGAGAAAGAGCATGGGAAACCGTGATCGAATGTGAACACGAAAGCTTGGGTTCGGATTTGGCGGCTGCACGCTATATTGTGTACCGAAATGGACGAGCACGATTCCGGGGAAACCCAAAATGGTGCACCTTGGGCAGCAAACCCAAATTGCCTTTGTTTTACACTCCCAATCTTGTGTTGGAAGAGCTCGATTGTTCAGGGCTGCAAATGCCTTATGAAGGAATTCAGTATTTAATACATTTAAATAGATTAAAAACTATCAGCTTCAAAGGAAACAACCTTTTGGATGATTTTTGCATGGACAGCATTGGAGCGCAATTTCCAAATCTCGAGGTTTTGGATATTTCCGAGTGTCCAAAAGTAACTGAGCGAGGAATAGAAGCTCTGTATAAAATGTTTCGTTTGAAGAAACTTATTGTCACGAATTATAATGATTCTTTGCCTTTTGAGTTGACATGTTTGATGCTGGAAGAATGTCTTCCTCATTTGCAAACACAGTTGTTGTTGCCTGAACCAAAAGAGGAGCCAAAAAGTTTACCCGAGGGGGAGAAAAAAAAAGGGTTTTTCAGTTTTTAAAATTGTTGGATTTGTAAATATACTGTTATTGTACAAAGAGCTTTAAGTGTAAATTGTTGAAATAAATTAATATACCCTGGAAACTTTTGCAAGTAAAATTTTTTGAGACCTTTGTTTTCTGTTACAAAATTTGGTTAAATAATAATTATTTCTTCAATCCAATATGGAGCCAATATTCAATAATTAAACAAAGTTTACTGCTCTTCAATTATATTTATTGAGGTCTTGGTGCAAGATTTCGACTCACTGAATCGATCCTCAAATTAAAAAAAGAATTCCATCTAATCAAATTCATATGTCTATTGTGTGTCAATAAATATTACATTATTGTTTTCAATCTAAAATTTGGTTTATGAATACACTTTTCAGGTAATAATAAAAGCACAAGAAAATTCATATGTTTTGATACTTTATTTTTTTGTTATAAATTTTTGAATATCGCAGCTCGTCTTTGTTACGAATTCCATAATTTTTTATGTTTTCTTTGTCATTGAGTAGTTTAATGTCCCCAAAAGAAAGACAATATTTTTTCCAAACGAATTTCCAACTGATTTTGTTCGAGATATTTTGCCTCCGTAAAGATAAATTCGTGTGTCTTTTGACAGCCTTTTTGAGGTCTAAAACTGTTGTGTTATGAAGCGGTACCTGCAAAAAATAAAACTTTGAGCATTTTGCATTCAGTGCATATTGTTATTTAAAAAATTTCTTTTGACTTTTCAACAGATTCGGTAATGGGATTTTTTTAAACAAAATTTATCAATGAAATCTAAACTTTTAAAATATTTATTATTTTTTGTCATACAATTAAGAATAATTGAGTGTTTTTTTTTTCTAACTTTTTTAAGCATATTAAATTTTCAGAGGTTGCAAAAACTATTGTAAAACATGAGAATTATTTTGTAAGACTTGTAAAAACCTTAAAACGATTTTGGACAAACTATCTTTAGTTTTAAAAAATTATCAAAATCCTTAGAAATTCTGAAAATCAGTGATAATTAAAAAACTGAAGAAAGGGTGGATTTTAGTAAAAATTCTAGAATGCTGAATAATTTCACAAAGTTGAAAAACTTGTTAAATATACTAAAATTTGAATTTTTATTATTTTCTAAGACTTGTAAAACGTTAAAACAATTTTGGACGAACCAAATTTAGTTTTATAAAATATTTTATAAAATTATAAAAATTTATAAATTCTGAGAATCAGTGAGTTTTGAAAAACTAAAAAGAGTGAATTTTTGCAAATATTCTAGAATGCTAAATAATTTTACAAACTTCAAAAACTTGTTCAATATTCTACAATTTGAATTTTTGGATTTGTAAAAACCTTAAAACAATTTTGTATAAACTAACTTTAGTTTTAAAAAATCATAAAGTGATCAAAATCCGTAGAAATTCTAAAAATCAGAAAGTATTAAAAAAACGAAAATAGCGTGAATTTTTGTGAATATTCTAGAATGCTAAATAATTTTACGAAGTTCAAAAATTTCTTAAATTTAGTCGAATTTTAATTTTTCTTATTTTGTAAAACTTGTAAAAACCTTATAACAATTTCAGACGAACTAACTTTAGTTTTTGAAAATCATAAAATTATAAAAATCTTTAAATTCTGAAAATCAGTGAGTATTACAAAACCAAAAAAGGATTTATTTTTAAATATTCTAGAATGCTAAATAATTTTACAAAGTTCAAAAACTTGTTGAATTTACTAAAATTTGAAATTTTTCTATTTTGTAAAAACCTTAAAACAGTTTTGGACAAACTAACTTTAGTTTTAAAAAATCATAAGATTATCAAAATCCTTAGAAATTCTGAAAATCAGTGATAACTAAAAAACTGAAAAAAGGGTGAATTTTCGTAAAAATTCTAGAATGTTGAGTAATTTTACAAACTTCAAAAACTTGTTAAATTTACTAAAATTTGAATTTTTATTATTTTGTAAGACTAAAAACCTTAAAACAATTTTGGACGAACAAACTTTAGTTTTCAAAATCATAAAATTATCAAAATCCTTAGAAATTCTGAAACCAGTAACTATTAAAAAAACTAAAAAAAGGTTGAATTTTAGTGAATAATCTTAAATGCTGAATAATTTTGCAAAGTTCAAAAACTTGTTAAATATGTTCGAATTTGAATATTTATTATTTTGTAAGACTTGTAAAAACCTTAAAACAATTTTAGACGAACTAACTATAGTTTTAAAAAATCTAAAAATTATAGAAATCTTTAAATTCTAAAAATCAGTGAATATTAAAAAACTGAAAAAAATGTGAATTTTAGTCAATATTTTAGAATGCTGAATAATTCTACCAACTTCAAAAACTTGTTAAATATACTAAAATTTGCATTTTTGGACATGTAAATACCTTAAAACAATTTAAGACAAACTAACTTTAGTTTTTAAAAATCATAAAATAATCAAAATCCTTAGAAATTCTGAAAATCAGTGAGTATTGAAAAATGGAAAAAGTGTGAATTTTGGTAAATATTCTAGAATGCTGAATAATTTTACAAAGTTCAAAAACTTGTAAAATATACTAAAATTTGAATTTTTATTATTTTGTTAGACTTGTAAAAACCTTATAACAATTTTGGACGAATCAACTTTGGTTTTAAAAAAATCATTAAATTATCAAAATCCTAAGAAATTTTCAGAATTATCAATTAATAATTATACAAAAATCAGTAGGTATAATAAAACCGAAAAAATGGGTTAATTTTAGTAAATAATCTTGAATACCGAATAATTTAAAAAGTTCAAAAACTTGTTAAATACACTAATATTTGAATTTCTATAATTTTATAAGACTTGTAAAAACCTTAAAACAATTTTGGACGAACTAACTTTAGTTTTAAAAAATCATATAACTATCAAAATCCTTAGAAATTCCAAAAATTAGTGATAATTAAAAAACTGAAATTGAAAATGTTTCACAATGCTTAATAATTTTACAAAGTTCGAAAACTTGTTAAATATACTAATATTTGAATTTTTATAATTTGATAAGACTTGTGAAAATGTTAAAAAAATTTTAGATAAATTAACTTTAGTTTAAAAAAATCATAACATTATGAAAATCTTTGAATTCTGAAAACCAGTGAGTATTAAAAACTGAAAAAAGGGTGAATTTTAGTAAATAATCTTGAATGCTGAATAATTTTACAAAGTTAAAAAACTTGTAAAATATACTAAAACTTAAATTTTTAGATTTGTAAAAACCTTAAAACAATTTTGGATAAACTAACATTAGTTTTAAAAAATCATAAAATTATCAAAATCTTTAGAAATTCTGAAAAAACAGTGAGAATTAAGAAACCGAAAAAAGAGTGAATTTTAATAAATATCCTAGAATGCTAAATAATTTTACAAAGTTTGAAAAATTGTTAAATATACTCAAATTTGAATTTTTATTATCTTGTTAGACTTGTAAAACCTTAAAACAATTTCGGTTAAACTAACTGTAGTTTGAAAATATCATGAAATTATCAAATCTTTAGATATTTTGAAAAAACAGTGAGTATTAAGAAACCGAAAAAAAGAATGAATTTTAATAAATATTCTAGAATGCTGAATAATTTTACAAAGTTTGAAAACTTGTTAAATATACTCAAATTTAAAATTGTATTATTTTCTAAGACTTGTAAAAACCTTGAAGCAATTTTGGACGTACTAACATTACTTTTAAAAAATCATAGAATTATAAAAATCTTTAAAAATTATGAAAATCAGTGGGAATCAAAGAACCAAAACAAAGAGTGAATTTTTGTAAATATTCATGAATAAATAATTTTACAAAGTTCTTAAACTTGTTAAATATACTGAAATTGAAATTTTTATCGTTTTATAAGACTAAAAACCTTAAAACAATTTAGGAAAAACGAACTTTAATTTTAAAATATCAAAATCCTTAGAAATTCTAAAAATCAGTGAGAATTAAAAAACCGAAAACAGAGTATATTTTGGTAAATAATTTTGAATGCTGAATAATTTTACAAAGTTCAAAAACTTAATAAATATACTAAAATTTGATGTGCCTAGAGTTGCAAACGTTTATGAAATAAACGCAAACTAAAAAAAATTATTTTTCATTTCCGCCTATGATAAAAATTAAAAATGATGAGAAACGTTAAGTAATGTTTGTTAAATATCAATAATGATCAATTAATTTTATTTTATATATATATATATATATATCTATATATATNNNTTAAATATCAATAATGATCAATTTATTTTATTTTATATATATATATATATATATATATATATATATATATATATATATAAAATATCTTATTATAATAGAACCATTTTTTTTATTTATTTGTTTTTTATTTTTAACGTTTGGAACTTCAGACGTAAAATTTCAATTTTTATTATTTTGTTAGACTTTTAAAAACCGTAAAACAAAATTGGACGAACAAAATTTGATTTTCAAAAATTATATTGTTATCGAAAGCCTGAGAAAATCTGAAAATCAGTGAGTATTAAAAAGCCGAAAAAAGGGTGAATTTTCATAAATATTCTAGAATGTAAAATAATTTCACAAAGTTCAAAAATCTACTCAAATTTGAAATTTTAATAAATAAATTTCAGAAATACGACGATATAAAATTTATTAGTAAATTAGATAATTTTTACAGTGTACTCCATTATCATAAAATAAAAATATAAAATTAATTTTTTATGAAAATAATTACCACAATTGGAAGTCTGACAAGTTCTCCTCGATTTAAAAACAAGGTTATAGCTTGACCTTGAACTACTGCAGCTTGTGCTTTTATTTCATCCACCGTTGGATCGAGGGGGAGTTTATCAAAAAATGGATCACTTTCAATGATTTTGCTAATTGCCTCTTTCGTCAAATTGACAAGCTCCTTATGCGAAAATTCAACATGTTTTATTTCGTCGTAATTATCCATTCCCTCTTTTTTCAGCGTTTCTGTCTTTGTTTTCTCAATCGACATTATTTTTCCTGTCAAATTTTATAATCACACGAAGTCAACATGTTTTAAAACAATTTTATAAACTAATTAAAGATCAGCTGAGCAGATTACGTTAAAATGTTCTTGTTTACATTGTTTGCAACTATTTGGATTGTATTGGATTGTATCAATGCAACTTTTTTACCGACAGCCGGTAATCTGTTGGAAGGATTCAAAAGAAAATAAACGACAAATGCAGTAAACCGTGTAAAGTGCAGCCAAATACGAAGAATTTCGGAATAATTTGGGTCCAATTTTGAAATCCGCTTTTAAGACTCAATCCAGAAACCGTCAAAATGCAGTTTATTCAGGTGAGATTGAGATTTTTTTTCACGAAAGTGCTAAATTCTTTTTCTCGTGTTGCTCGTGTTTATCCAAAATGAGCGGGATTCGTTCCCAACGGTCAATCTAATGACCTGTTTGTTTACATGAGACAATGTTCGGAATTGCGAATTAAAGTTCTATCCAAAATTCGAAAATCCCATTACTTCCGTGAAATTAAAACGTTTATTCATAAAAACATAATATTTTTGCTGTTCTGTGACGAATTTCGAAGTCGCAAAATGTTTTTTTCAGTCTGACAATTTGCGTTTGAATTCGAGTTTTTTTTTTCGTTGAAGGAAGGTCGCGTATGTTTATTTACGTCGTTGAAATTTCTTTGATAGATTAGATTTCACGTTCACGGTTTTTATTTTTCGTGAGAAATCGAATTTTCTGGGCACTTTTAGATAGATAAATGAAGTATTTTTAGCTTTATTTGAAAAAACTTTTGAAAACTTGGTTGGATTTCCCATTTTGTCAGCAAATTTTTTTCTAGTTAGTTTTATTAATTTTTTTGGTAGAAAGAAAATTTTATTACAGAAATTATGATTAGTGTTATTTTTTATTGTCATTCAATTGTTTCTTAATTGGTAAAAAATTGTATAATAATATGAATTTCAGTTAATGGTAATTTTGATTTTAACTGCAGAAAAATTTTCCCAAATTAGTAAAATCAACAATATAATATACATAATGAATGTGATCACAAATTATTCAAATTACAATTTTTTATTAAATTTACAAATTAATTTTAATATTCTTAATTTTATTAATAATGTAAAATTGATAATAATAATTTTACAAATAATTACATTTTTTTATTATAATTGATGACCTTACATATAAGATCTTAGTGATATAAATGATAGTAAAAATAATAATGAATTTCAATATTCTCATTAACTGTATCTGATTTCATGATTTTCTATTTTTTTGCAAATTTAAAAATATGCAACAACAAAATACAGATATATAGGATTTTTCCCATTGTGATTTGATTGAATTTTCATTAAGTTATATTCAGGAATAAATTTTTATCACCTGTTTTTACTTTTTATCCTTTTCATGCAACTTTTAATCGTCAGTTTCACACTATAAAATTTATATTTATTATTATTTTTTGAAAATTATAAAATAATACATTTTTACATTAATTCAAACATATTAAAATGAAAATAATATTAAAAATGTTTCTAAAGTTCAAATAGGTTTAAATTAATCAAACATTATTTACTTATTTTTACTTCAATTCTAGGTGGAGCTGAAAAACGAATTTGTTATCATTTTCGTTTATTTCTTAAATGTTTGAAATTTCAGGCACATTTCAAAACAATGTAATCTTACTGAAATTTGCTGAAATTTAGAAAAATCTCAATAACTTATAAATTTTCTGTCTCTTACTCATATCTAAACTTTTAATTTGTAACTTTACTCATTACAAATTCTATTAAAAAATTAAAATTTATCATACATTTTTATTAAGTATCAGTTTATTTAACTTGAGGTCAATGTCATAAATTTTTTCATTCTCGTTTTTATAACAAGTATTCATTTTAAGAATGATGATAATTTATTCAGAAAAATAATTCAATTAATGATGAAAAATATTTTGTTATTTTTTTAGTATTTTACATATTTATCCATTTTTAATCTGATTTATTGCAGATTTCACCACCGAAACGAGCGCCAATTAAAAATCCAGAAGTCCAGGAAGAGAAAAAACATTATTCCATGAAGCTCAAACCGTTTCAACCACAAACTGTGATGTCGATGAAAACTGAACTGAACATTGAAAAAGAACTATTTCTGACATTCGAGAATGAGGATGTGAAGCCAATGAAGGTGAAACATATTTTTGAGTCTTGAAGAATATTCAAAAGGTTTTTAACGCAAATGCATATCATTAAAATTTTTAGAATAATCAATACTATATTATAATTTGATTCCAAATTATAATAGTAATTCCAAACAAGTAATTGATTAGATGGAAATTCTTACTCATAATCAAGAATTTATATAAAAATTATTATACCAAAAATGTAAAGATTAAAAAATATGTCACAATAATACTAGAAATTGTGAGATCTGCAATTTCAAATAATTTCCAAAGAGTTCTTTTGAAAAATCTGACATTGATATTTTTTCAGGGATATAAAAAAAAACATAAATACATTTTTTTTTTTAAGTTCAAAAATTAATTTTGATTTCCTCTTCAACATTTTTTAAAATGTGGAAATGGTGAAAATATGAATTACACTGAAAACTCATTTATATCCGCTCTCTCTATCTCACTCTACACTCGTTTATATCCGCGATTTCAATAGAATTTTCGGATATAAACGAGTGTAGAGCATCGACTATAGCTGAAAATTCATAGGTTCTCAAATTTAGGATTCCTTAAAAAAAAAGTTTGTAATTAGGTATTTAAAGTTTAAATTTGCAAAGTCTGAAAAAAGAAAGATTCTTGAATCTTCATCAATATTTCTACTTCAAACTCAACAAGATTTTCAGATCGAAAATTTTTATAATTTAACTCAAACAAATGAAAAAATGTTGTCAGGTAATATTTTTAATTGTGGTCTACATAATCGGAATTAATGGAAAATTGAAATTTAAACATACAGAAATATAAAAATTCGAACTTTGCATAAATATGACTGTAAAACCAACAAAATAGAATTAACTGAAAATTCTTAAATTTGATTTTCAGATTTAGGAATCCTTTAAAAAAAAAGTTTATAAGTTATTTACAATTTAAATCTGCAAAGTCTGAAAATAGAAAGATTCTTAAATTTCCATTGATATTTCTATTTAAAATTCAACAAGATTTTCAGATCGAAAATATTTACAATTTAACTGGAATAAATGAAAAAAGGTTGTCAAGTAAAATTTTTAATCATGGTCTACATTATTGGAATTAATGGAAAATCGAAATCGAAACCTCGAGAAATATAAAAGTCCAAATTTTATAGAAATATGATAATAAAACCACCAAAAATTTATTTTAACATTCATTTCAAAAATTTTTATGATTGAACTCAAACGGAGAATGCTCATGCTCAAAATTTATAAAATATCGAAATGGTAAAAATATGATTATAAAATCAACTAAATTTTACTAACTATTATTGAAAATTCATAGATTTTCAAATTTAGGATTCCCTAAAAAAATTGTATCATCAGGTATTTTCAAATTAAATCTGCAAAGTCTGAAAATAGAAAGATTCTTGAATTTCCATCAATATTTTAACAAGATTTTCAGATAGAAAATTTTTACGATTTAACTCAAACAAATGAAAAAATGTTGACAGGTAAAATTTTTAATCATTGTCTACACAATCGGAATTAATGGAAAATAAAAATTTAAACATCTAGAAATATGAAAGTCCACATTTTGCAGGAAAATGAATATAAAACCAACAAAATTGAATTAACTTTAAATGCTCAAATTTGAATTTCAAATTTAGGAATTTTTTTAAAAAAAAGTTTGTAATCAGGTATTTACAATTTCAATCTACAAAGTCTGAAAATAGAAAAATTCTTGAATTTCCACCAATATTTCTACTTCAAATTCAACAATATTTTCAAATCGAAAATTTTTACCATTCAACTCAAACAAATGAAAAAAACGTTGACAGGTAAAAATTTTAACCGTAATCTGCGTAATTGGAATTAATGGAAAATCTCAATTTAAACACATAAAAATATAAAAGTACACATTTTGCAGAAATATGAATATAAAACCAGCAAAATTTGATATTAACTGAAAATTCTTATATTTGGAATCCCTCTTTAAAAAAAGTTTATTGTAATGCATTTCCATCATTTTTGGTGAATCATTTTAGAATTCACAATATTTTCAGAGCAAAATGCACATTGGCGTAGGAAACCTTTTTTCCGCAATCCTATCCACATTCTTACTAATCCCAATACAATTTACAGCTTACCATCACAAAGTTACCGCCACCAGAAAGGTTCGTAACTTTGACCCCCATGGAAATCAATGTACCAGCCAAACAAAGCACCACACTTAACATCAAATGGAAACCCATGGAACCTGGACAATGGCGCGACATTCTGCAAGTCACTGACAATCGACGATTGAAATACGACGTACACCTCATCCTCGAATCTGAGAACCCCAATGCCAAACGAGTCAAGTTCAAACCCAAAAAACGAGGACCATCAAATTCCAGAGAAATTCAATCCGTAACTTTTTTGGCTGCCAGCAAAAAACCCCCTCTTGCTTCTTTCAATTCCCAAAATATCGAAAAAACCTCTCCGCCAAGGACCAAACGCCCGCGAAGTCCTCGACTTGATGAACTCAAGGAAAACATTGGCCACGTTCGTCGAGTCGGATTTCGAGAACCGTTCGACCTAACCACAGACAAAAAAAGAAAAAAAGATGTAGTCCCTCACGACTTTTCAACCATAATGAACGAAAATTCCCAGTTGGCGCCAATCCGAACACCATTCAGAGCAAGAAGCAATCCGCAAGAAGAGAATTTCGGCTTTTCCACGAGTTTCGTGGTCGACAAGGAAGTCACAGAAACGGTTACAAGACGCGAGACCTACTGCATCAAATCCGAATTCAAGCCTAGACTCGAAACTGAAGTGAAAAATTTCGATGATTCACTGGAAACAGTCGATAACAGACAAGGCGACTTCTCGATGATTTTGAACAACATGATGCTGACTCCGGGAGTTTCCAAGACTGCTGAAAAGTTCTCGTTCATGCCGCAAACTTGTTCCACTGTGCAGAAAAAAACCTCGGATCAAGTGACACCTCAAGATCTGCCGCCTAGTCCCTTCATGAACAATACCTTCGAACTACCCGAAAATACGAAAGATTCCTCGTCGAGCAATTCCAACTCCACTTACGAGCTTGCATTTACAAGTCCAGAAATCTCATTTTCAGACGCTACTGATTTGGTTGTGAAGCTCGAAGACTTGTCACCGATCGGACATAAAAAAGACAACAATACAACATGCTTCAATTCGTCTTCGCCGAAGCTGGTCAGTACTTTCAACAAGACTGTCAATATGTCTGCGAGAAGATGGGATACGAGTTCGGTGAAGGAGGTCATCGAGGCAGATTTGTGGGCGAAGCCTGTGGCTTCTTCGAGCACTTTCAATTTTTCTCAGCAATGTAACTTCACACTTGGCAAGGTCGTCGAAGAGACCTTCGAGACGGGGGATGAATCGAAGGTTTTACAAGGAGAGAAAGAAGGGAAGAATTACAAGTTCGACATCTCGCCACCGAAAAGTAAGAAGGAGACGAATCTGATGACGAGTTTCAGGAAGATATCACCGAAGAAGCCTTTTAAAGTCGTCAAGGATAAACGAGTTGTGCCGTATGATGCCAGGAAGAGGAAGGTTCATTTTGGCGGTGTGAAAGGTGAGATTTTTTATTTGTTGACGTAGAACTAAATTTCAGGTTCCCAATATATCAGGCCCAAATTATTTTTGGGCCCCAACACTGAGTCCCATTTCAGGTTCCCAATTTACCAGGCCCAAAAATAATTTGGGACTTATTAATTGGGTTATAGATTAGAAGGCCCGATTTAAGTTTATTAAATATAATTGGTGGAGGTATTTTTTGAGATAAAACTTGTCACTTGTTGACGTAGTTCTACGTAATGGCACAGAATTTCTGTGCCTTTTTAGAATAAAAATTATTTTAAAATATAAAAAAATATGGTATTAAAAATTAATGATATAATTTAAATTATAAAATATATACATATTTTATAATATATTACATTACGTATAAATATAATAATGATAATATCAATAAATAAATAATATTTATGGTTTCTCTACATATTTCATTATTATTTATCTATATTTCTCGATTTTCAATTATTTTTATATTTATTTATTTATATTTATGTATATATTATAAATCAATGTAATAAAAATGTATTTTATATTTTATAATGTATAATAACAAAATATATTTATAAATATAAAATATTATAATGTAAAATAGATTACAATATATTATAATTAAAAATTATTTATTTATTTTGTGTTTGTATATTTGTTTAGAGAAATGTGCATTACTAATTAGAAAAGTAGGATTTTTTACTGCAAAGTTCATTCGTTGATTGATTATTATGTTTATTACGTAATTTGTTAATTTATAATTTCAGTTGTTTTTATTATTATCCTACATTGCGGCGATATTAAATTTTGAGTGCGCTATACTCCCAAATAAATCATGTTAGGTTTCTCCACAAAATGTAGAACCTATTTGGAACCTACATTGAAATAATATTTAACACAAATTAGAATTCAAAATTTTTTTAACCTTTTTTTCGAATAAATGATATAATAAATAAAATATATAAAAATAATAATATGATAATAATATGAGTGTACCAAATCCCGAAAATATGATGTCTCTGAAGTTCCAAACACTTAAAAATAAATGAAAAAATAATTCTATTTTTCATAGTAATAGAATTAATTTATAATTATTGATATTTAACAAATATTAATAAACGTTTCTCATTACTTTTAATTTTAATCATTGGTGAGCATAAAAAATCAATTTTTTTTTTTCGTTTTCATTTATTTCATAAACGTTTGGAACTTCAGGCACATAAAATATGTATGTTTTATATTAAAGTTTAAAAACTCAATTTTCAATTAAATTAAGATAAATTCTGCATTTTTTATTTGTATGGGATTACAATTATCTATTTAATAATATATTATGATACAAGAAATAAAATTAATTACTTTGTATTTGTATATTTATTTAGAGAAATGTGCATTACTAATTATAACAGAAGGATTTTTTATTACAAAGTTTATTCGTTGATTGATTATTATGTTTATTAGGTAATTTGTTAATTTATGATTACAGTTGCTTTCACTATTATCATATACTGTGGTAATACTAAGTTTTGAGAGTGCTTTACTCCCAAATAAATCATGTTACTTTCTCCCTAAAATTTATAATCGGCTTTAAATTTACATTGAAATAATCATTGGAAATTTGCATCAATTTTTTTTATTGCTGATCTTGTTAGTTTATGCAAAAACATCAGACACATGTTTTTTCTTTTTGGCATTTTTAGAACTTTCCAATTAACATAAATTACTATAGCATATTTATATAATAATATGTAATAACTATCAATATATTTTTCTTTTAGGAAATTGCTTTTTTCACATTATGATTCCAGTTTTTAAAGTTTCAGTTTCATTTGTTATTCTTTCAAAAAAAAAAAAAAAAAAATAACTTCACATATATAAATAAATAACTATAAAAAATTCTGATTGACTGAAAACTAATTTTTTTAATTATGCTACTTGAGTTGATTATAAAAAAAAATTGTAGATAAAAATTAAAAACAATCAAAAAACTTTTAATAGTGAAATTTCATATTTATTTTTAATTACGATTCCAGTTTTTCTAAATTAGTTTTTACATTTTAAATTTCCTTTGTTATAGTTTTAAAAAAAATAATTTCACGAATATAAAAAAATAACGATGAAAAATTAACTGGAAACTAATTTTTTCATTATGCTGTTTGAGATGGTTATCAAAAAAAAGTTAATAGTCAACTTTCATATTAAATTCCTTGAAATTGAAAAAAAAACAAGTACTCTTCCAAAAATTTTAAATTAAATATATAAATTCATATTTTCAATATTATTCCACGTTTTGTTTTTCAGACGGAAACATGCCAATCGCCAAAATTGCGAATCTGCAGTTGTCGAGCATTTTGCTAGATAAAAGCAATTACTCTGCTCGAAAAAAGCGCCCAGAACCTCTACCCAAAGTCTACAACAACCTTGACGCTTTTGGTGCAACAGTAACCGAAGATCCATTTTTGACCTGGTAATTTCTACTTTCTTTTATGTGCATTCTTTTCCTCTTCAAGTTTCAAATCATCGATTTCGTTTTCAGCAATGTTTACCATGATGAAAAATGGATGGAACTGCAAGAAATGGAATTAACAAAATGGCTCAATGCGTTGTTAACTGCTCCTGAAAATCTATCGACAGATGACAATGCTTCGATCGACATCGCCCAAATTTGGCAAACTTGTCGTCAAAAAGAAGAAATTCGCTTGGCAGAAACGAAGGAAACCATATCAGCCAGGTAATTGTATATAGATATGTGCTTAGAAAATTGTAAACTTGTTGAAGAAAACTTATAAACCAAAAACTAACAATTTTTCGCAGATACCACATCGATGTAAGATTGGACACTCTGAGAAAAGCCGCGTTAGCAATGTTCAGGAAACCAGAAATTGCACAAGTACTTGCCAAACTGGTTAGTGCAATTGACAAAGGAATTTTCGTGATCCGGGAGGATAAAAATCTTCACAGAGATATAGGTAATGGAATATTTCATTTTAGGGGATTTTGGGGGTTGAATTAGAATAAAATGGATGATTATTTCAGATAAAAATGCAACCAAGTAATTGTGATAAACAATTTGGGTCAGAAATTCAAAAGTTAATGTTGAAAAATAGTAATATTGAATAATAGAATAAACAACAATGATCAAACGTGTATTTATTGAAATCTATAGAACTTTTTTTTTCAGTTTTAGTTTTTTTTTTGGAGAACCTAATTTTATTGATTGAAAAATAACAGTAATCATTGTTTGATAAAAAATTTTGACGTAGAACTACTTCTTTCTCAGCGTTTTGGTATCGTAGGGGGGTAAAAAGCTATGCACTTGCAACGAAAAAGTGCAACGAAATTTGGGCCTTATAGATTGGGCACTAATGGTGAGTCCCAAATTTCAGGTTTCCAATTCATCAGGCCCAAATAGTAAATCCCAACTTTCAGATTCCCAATATATCAGTCCCAAATTCACAAGGCCCAAATTATTTTTGGGCCTTCTGGATTAGGCCCAAATAGTGAATCCCAAATTTCAGGTTCCCAATATATCAGGCCCAAATTATTTTTGGTCCTCAACAATGAGTCCCAAATTTCAGATTCCCAATTTATCAGGACCAAAAATAATTTGGGCCTTGAGAATTTGGGACTTATTAATTGGGCCATAGATTACAAGGCCCAATTTAAGTTAATTCAATTTAATAAAATTTAATTGGTGGAGGTATTTTTTGAGATAAAACTTGTCACTTGTTGACGTAGTTCTTCGTCTATTTTTTTTTTTTTTCTTAATAACAGGATTCTAATCATAAATTTTTGGCTAGCATAATGTGAAAAAAAAATTTTTCGAAAATTGTTTAAACCCAGTTATTAGTAAAGAAAATTAGAATCTACGAAAATGATAAAAATCCAAAAGAATGTTGAATCCTGTAGCATAAAGTTCTGAAATCATACGGATTACACAAACTCTGAATACATACTCAAATTTTAAAAATCTTATACAGAAATGTATGATAATACTAGAAGTTTTAAAGAATACAAGAGAACGCGACAAAAATGTATAAATATTACAAAAATACGAGAATGCATGAAATCTGCAAAATGTGGAAAATTTATGTAGATGCGATTTTACTAAAAATCGATCGAAATTTGAATACTAGTGCATTGAATTATAGAAAATCTGCTTATCAACCTACAATAATACTCGAAATCTACAAAAATTTTAAAGAATCCTTTAAAATATACTCTACATAGTTAAAAAATGCAAAAAATATTAGGAATCGATCAAAACTCGATGACTATGTAGACATTTATAATTTTCTCAAAAATTTATAAAACTTGGAATCATTGAGAATATCATTCTAAATATCTTCATAATAAAAACCAGATAGTTCTTCAAATTGTATGAAAACTAAAAAAAATATAAACAAGTACTAAAAATCTGTATAAAGTAACAGTTTCCTGAAGAATCAGTTTTAATACTAAAGATCATTAAAATTTTAAATGATGTATCAAATTTTATAAATCGATAAAATATTTGAAATCTGTGTAGATATTATTGTTTTTAAAAACTGTAAAAATACTAAAACTTTCATAACTTTGATTTCTAGATCATTGAAATCATCGAATATTAGAGATCGGAATATAAATCCATAATAATATCGAAAAATCCTTCAAGTTGTATAAATACTGAAAAATTATCAAAGTACCAAAATTATTAGAAAAAAAATTTTAACCTCAGTGACTAGAAAATCACAAAAATCAAATTTCATTACATTCAATATGAACATGGAAAAGTATGCAACTCTGTACTCAAAAATTCGTAAAATTGAAAAATCATACTCCTATAACCACATCTTCAAATATCAAAAATCATTAAAATTTTCAATGCTGTAGCGTAAAATTTTATAAATCTACAAAATATTTAAAATATGTGTAGGTATAATTTTTTTTTGAAATCTATAAAAATATTTAAATTTCCATAATTTTGATTTCTAGATCATTGAGACCATCAAATGTTAGAGAGCAGAAAATGAATCCATAAGAATATCAAAAAAAAATCCTTCAAGTTGTATAAATACTGCAAAATTAAAAAAAGTACCAAAAGTATAAAAAATATTAACGAAAAAAAAAAATCAAATTTCATTACATTCAATACAAACATGTAAAATATGCGACTCTGTACTCCAAAATTCGCATGACCTTAAAACCCCGGAATTCGAAAAATGAAAAAATCATACTCACATAGCCACATCTTTGAAGATCAAAAATTATTGAAATTTTTAGTGGTGTAACGTGAAATTTTATAAATCTTTCAAATATTTGAAATCTGTGTAGATAATTTTTTTTTTTTTTTCAAATCTATAATAATATTCAAACTTTTATAACTTTGATTTGTATATCATTGAAATCATCGAATGTCAGAGAGCCGAAAAGAAATCCATGATAATATCGAAAAATCCTCCAAAAATTCACAAAAATCAAGTTACATTCAATACAAACATGTGAAATATGCAACTCTGTACTCCAAAATTTGTGTAACATTAAAACCCCGAAATTCAAAAAATTGAAAAATCATATGACTCCGAAGAAAATATATTATTCCAAAAAACCCCTCCTGAAATCGTTTTATGCCCACGCCCCTGGTGTGAAAAATCAATATACAATAAAATATCATACGCAAATTATTTTGTTTGTTTCCAGGACTACAAAAGGGAATTCTCGAACTTTTCCTATGCTACAACCCATTGTGGCTTCGCATAGGTCTAGAAACAGTGTACGGAGAACAAATACCCTTGACATCCAACAACGATCTGATTGGTCTGACCAGATTCCTCATCAAGCGATTTTTCTCCGACCCTCATCTCATTAAAACTCATTCCATGCAGTCGAACCCAAGCTTGCGAAAAGCAGGTTTCCGTCCTTTGATGGACAAATTCATGCTCCAAAAGTTCCTGTTCTTGGTGTACTTCCTGGACAACGCGAAAGCCAAAAAACTCATTGCCCACGATCCATGCTTATTCCATAAAAAAGCCACGGTCAAGAACAACCGCGACATCCTTTTCTCTTTCGCTCGAGAACTTCTCAGTGGCATGGGCGACATCACCAAAGCCCTTCGACATCACGGTTACGTGGTAGAACAGAAACAGACGACAATGGACGAATTCGATTACGCCGTTACCAACATCAGTTCCGATCTTCGCAATGGAATTCGGCTTTGCAGAGCACTGGAAATCATCTGCAAGAGAAAAGACCTCGTTTCGAATTGTCGGATAACGGATACGCGGCTCACGAAAATTCATAACGTCGATGTGTGCCTCAAGGCGTTGAAAGACGAGGGTTACACTTTGGCAGGAGACATTGTGGCTAAGAACATCGTCGAAGGTCACAGGGAAAAAACTCTGTCGCTGTTGTGGCAGATTATCAACAAGTTCCAGAAACCGAGATACGAGAAGGCTGCTTCGGTGATTCAGCGATGGTGGCGAGCGAAGCTTTGGCCTGTCAGGGTTCATAAAATGTTGGAGACTCGCAGGTGAGTTGATTTTCTTACGAATATTGACATTAAAAGTTTCTAAATAATAATATTATCTTTGTGATTTTCTATGTAACAAAGATTAAGCTTGCCCTTGTGAGTGTTTAAATTTTAGGCACTGCACATTTTCAAAGACACTGATATACATGAACTTCAGTTTTCAGAGTTAACAGTTAACTGATATTTAAGTACTCTACAATCACAAAATTTCCAGGAATTCCTGAATATTCTAGATTCCTAAATTTTCAGGATTCTCGAAATTCTCATGATTACTCGAATTTTCCAAACTTTTTGGGGTTTCTTTAACGTTATTTCATTCCGATTTCCAAAAAAAACAACCTACAAATCTTCTTTCCAGAAAAATGGCAGCTATCGTCATCCAAAAATACTGGCGTGGCTACTTCACAAGAAAGGTCTTCAAGCGTGAAAAACAGGCTAAAACGGCAGCGGCGATAAAAATCCAGAGATACTGGTCCAAGAAGAGACAGGAAAAACGCCAGGAGATGCTCCGAGAAACGACGACGCGAATACAAAAATGGTGGAGAAACATCACAGTTGTCAAACCATTCATGACTGAATTTCAAAAGAGACGCAAAGCTGCAATCGCCATTCAGAACCGTTGGAGAGCGATTCTCATGATGCGAAGGGAAAGAAAAGGCTACATTCGACTCCTCGAAGCGATCTGCAAAGTCCAAGTCAAATGGAGGGCAAGAAAACAAGGACGCAAAGTCAGACAAGAATTTTCACGCCTGAAAAAAGCCAGCGTCGTTACCCAAAAGAGATGGCGAAAGGTGTACTCTCGTCGTGTTGACGCCGCTCGAAAAATACAAAATTGGTGGAGCGCGACAAACCAGCGAAACCGAGACCGCGATCAGTATCTCAAGCTGAAAGGCGCAGTCGATTTCGTGAAAAATCGTTGGATGGCGAAACACAATCCGGAGCGAAAAGATTTCATTCTCAAGAGGGAAAAGGCAATCGTTATACAGAGGTTTTGGAGGAGATGGAAAGTAGCCAGAGATCAGCGAGAGCGATATTTGAAGCTGCAAAAATCCGCTTTGGCGATTCAGAGAAAATGGAAAGCTACTCTGTGGTGCAGAAAAGAAAGATCTGAGTTCCTGAGAAAACAAAACGCAGCTGTGAGAATCCAAAAGTGGTGGAGAATGGCAGTTGTTGTGAGGAACTTGAAGAAAATGAAAATGGCGGCTTCGTTGTTGCAGTGTCGTTGGCGGGCTAAACGAATTGCAGAGGAAGAGAGGCAAAAGTTCCTGCGACAGAAAACAGCTGCGATCAAGATACAGAGGTTTTGGCGAGCGTTTGCCGCGTCGAAAAAATTGCGAATTGAGAATGACGCGGCGATAACAATTCAGAGAAAATGGCGGGCCACTTTGAGAGCCAGAGAACAAAGAAAAATATTTTTGGAGGAGAAAGAAGCAGCGAAAAGCATCCAAAGAAGATGGAGGGAAGTCGTTTTGACGAGAAAAGAGAGAACATGGTTTTTGCGAATGAAGGATTCGGCGATAAAAATACAAAGAACATGGCGCTCTCGTTGTTTGAGGAAACAATTCTTGAATTTGAGATCGAAAGTGGTTCTTGTCCAAAGGCAATATCGGGCCAACAAGTTGTCGAAAATCGCAAGACAAAAGTTCCAGGAGTTGAAGAAAAGTGCTGTTTACGTTCAGCGAATGCTCAGAGCGAAGCAGGTTCTTCGGCAGCTGAGAGAAGACAGAATCCTGGCTGAAAAAAGGAAATTGGAAGAGGCTGTGATGTTGAGAATGAATTTGGCGGCGACGAAAATTCAGGCTTGTTGGAAAGGATACAAGGTGAGGAAGGAGACGAAGTTGCAGAGAAAAACGTCCCAAGTGGTTGAAAGTGGCGTTGTCACATGTACATTGGCAGAAAGGATGGAGGAATCGATACTTCGTCTCAAGATGCCTAATAATATTGGACAGTTGACAATGCATCTCATCACTCTTGGTAAGAATTTATTTATAATTTGTAAAAATAATGAAATAGTATATCATGCATCAAGGGGCTAGAAGCAATTTTTTTACCGTACGAGAATAATGCTCAAAACGAGTATTGAAACATTATTCGAGCAGAAAAAGGCTGATTTTTTCTACACGCATGTTTGAACTCTGTTGAGCAACGTGTAAAACGCCCGCACAGATCACGTGACTCGGACAAAAAAGACAAAAAAGTAGCTTCAGCTCTATCATTTTGCTTTTTTTACACATTGCCCAACACAACCTGAAATTTTGTAGTTGCTATGAATAATATGTACTTAAGTCAAGATTTTAATAAAACACTAGAAATTTCTAAAAAAGTTTATAAGAACTTGAAAATATAATAAATCCGTACAAAAATTGTATAATTTTTTTAATTCTCTTCGTAAAATCTGTAAATAAATCTATAGAAGTACCGAAAAACCCTTAAAATTGTATAAATACCTAACAATACGCAAAATCTTAAAAGTACTTAGAAAATATTTTTAGAATACTAGAAATAATGAAAGTTATGTTTTCAGAAAAATCTAAAAAATACCGAAAATTCATAAAACTTCAAATTTTATACCATCGAATTCAGGATATCTAAAAAAGACGAGAAGTTACTACAGAATCTGGAAAATACTTAAAGAAATATTTAGAATTTATAGAGATATAATTTTCTCAAAAATCTAAAAAATTAATAACAGTCTATAAATCTTCGAATCCTGAAGCATCGAATGCTAAAAAACTATAAAAGATTATGCATAATTGTGCAATGAAATCCATACTATCAGTGCCAGGAAAACAAATTTAAAAAACCTAAAGTTACTATTTATCGAAAAACTACATTAAATATTATTTAGGAATACTAATTTTCATTCTGTAGCTTCAATTCCAGAAATCTATATAAAAATTTAGTAAGATTTCGAATAATCCTTAAAATTTTTAGGTTTCCTAAAAAGGTGAAAAATTGTAAAGATACTTGCATACATTTCTGGAGCTTTTATTTGAATTATTTTTACAAATATATTATATTCATAAATGTTTAATGTACGTTAAATTTACGGAGTCAAAACAATAAATTTCTACATATTCAGAACACCTTCAAAATTAAACGTTATAAGACTTTGCCAATTGTACGAAAAACACTCGAATTTTTCTTAAACAACTTTGTTTTATTGAGCCTTTTACAGTGTTTTTCAAAGTAACTTTATAAATATTTTATAAAGTCATGTTATAAAAAATATAAATAAAAAATTACATGAAATTTTTATTAAGAATCCACAGCCTTGTAAAAACTGTTATACAGGGTGCGCCACCAAAATCCGGACAAAAAACCATTCAATATTCCCGCGATAATATGCTTCAGAAAGATATCGCTTTCAGTGTCTGAATAC
>JAPYZL010156680.1:0-10788 GCA_030522825.1 Platygaster orseoliae
TCTTGAAGGGAACTATGTTGAATAATAAAAACGAATTTTGACAAAAAAATGTGTTTTTCTTTGTTAGACCGGGGACTTATCAGCCAACCTGTTACATCTGGCAATATGTCTACAAAATTTTAGAACGAAATCGTATCATTTCAAAAGTTGTGTCTCAATTTCCGTTACGGCACGAACATCGTGCCTCTCAAGTGTGCGAACTTTAAACGCGTTTTTCTCAATACCATGTTTTTCGAACCGGCGTGCATCATAGTTCAAAAATGACTTAACCGATTTTGATAAGTTTTATGTCATTTTAAAGAGAATAAAATTCTCTAGGGAGCGATGTAGCCAAAAATTGTTTGTGTCCTTTAAAAAAAAAACGATTTTTTGAAAAAAATTTGATAATTATTTTTAAAAAATTGAAAAATTAAAAAAACTCGACGTCACTCTTTGAAGAAGATAATTGTGAACGAAAAAAGCTTATGACTTTTTTTGTAAAATTAAATCTATTAAATAAATAAAGAAAAATCTTAACTTGGAAACTAAGAAACTCGAATGTTAATGCGGAGAAATTATAGATGAAAGCATCGCGAAATTTCATGATTCCAGATTCTAAATTTCGTCAAATTTTAGGTGTAACATGTTCCTAATTGTAATCTTTTAATTTTTATGACTTGAGACTTTAAAACACATATTTCTGAACATTCAATTATGGAATGAAAAAACTTTGAAAACCTCGAATGAATTAGAAAAATGATCAAAAAACCCCTTGAGTATCTAAATTATTTAAAGGTTTGCAACTCTTCTCAAAATTTACAAGTCAAAAATTGTAACAACACAAAAAGTTTCAAATTCATCTCTGAATTCTATGATTTCTCTCTTCTGTATATCCGAAAAATTAAAAACTTTCTAAAATTCCGACCAAAATTCTCTAACCTATAAAAAAACTTAAAAATTCACAGCTTCAATATTTTTTAGGGAAAATTTTTCAGACAACGATTGAATGAGATGTTGATGAGTTGAATTTTCACAATGCAATAATTGTACTTGAAAAAATTTTTAATTTTTCCCTGTGCTTCCCTATATTCTTTGGAGTGTGAAATTATAAGAATCAAGTAAGATTTTAATCATTGTGAATTGAATTTTAATTCGAGGTTAATTCATAGGGTTTTTACTCATATTTAGTTGATTTTCACTACAAGAAATTTTTAGAGTAACTGCAATTTAAAAAAAAACAAACAAAAAAATATTTCAAAAATAATAGACTATTTCATATTGGTTGTTGTATCCATAAATTTGGTTGATCATATGTAATTAAATTAATGCGGTTACTGAAATCCCACATTTCTGTGCACATCTCCAAAGAACTGAATTAGCAAAAACTCATATATCAAGGATTACAAGATCTTAATTCTAGAATTTATGAATCTCAGTTCTCAACTAGATCATACAAATGATGAAATTAGAGGGAAAAATCTTAGATTTGAAAATAAAAACTACACCAGAGCCTAAAGCCTTGTCTTAAGTTTTTTTTCAGGTATTTAGGTGCTACTGAGAATCAGTGGAAAACCACTGAAGCAGTAAATGGTCTGCAAACCACTGCAATGTTAGGTTGTAATGTCACTGATAACTCAGTTGCAATACAATTAGTGAATTAGTTGCAATTCATGGATAAAAGTAAACAAGATAAAAAAAACTTTTTGTCCCTGAAAAAGAGTGAATTCTACTTTTTTGGATTTAGAGAATCTGTTTCGCGACTTGTCTCCGAATAGTTACCCTGAATAGAAAATTATCGTGATTACTGGTGGTCTTGTTTTCTCCAAAGGTTCGTTTTTCTTCGTTCCAGGTGAAAAAGAAGTGGTCACTGAGGTCCATCAGTTTCAGTAGAAAGGACAAGAGCAAGCCGCCACGCGAGGACACGCCGAAGAACGGTGACGTCGCCAAGGAAGCCGCCCTTATCGAGGTAAGAATCCCCCGGGACAATTAATTGGAAAAAGTGGGCGCTACTTGTGGAATGCGTCAAGGGCCCCGCGGAGATTCAAACGGGACAAAAAAAAATCCCCCACCCACCCACGTCCCTGTTGTAGTTTGTTGGTTTGTTTTGTTTCTGTTTTTTTTTTCAAAGTTGTTTCCCGGGTACTCGTCGCCTGTCACGTGTCCTTGAGCGCTCGATGGCGCGGAGCGCGACTTCCGCTCGCCAACTCGCTCCTCGATAGCGCAATAAATTCACTTGCCCGTCCGGATTTATATCCAGTGCGATCTTCTTTTCTCCCTTTTGCTTTTTCCTTTTTTATCATCTTCAACTCAAAGGCAGAGCGTAGGCGATTTGTGGCCGATGCCAACGATCTTGATGTTAATTTTCTCGAACCCCCCCCCCCTTGCCCCCTTTGGAAGATCTCGTTCCAGAGCTGGAACAACAGCTGATTCCGTGAGTTATCCTTGGTAGGGTGGAGAAGTATGAAGAAGAAGGTTGGAGGGGAGGGGGCGATTTTTCCAGTTCAATGATTTTTCTTTTTTTCGTTTTGTTTTGGAACAATCGAGCGTAGTCTTTGCATGAAAAATGAGGGAGATGTAATGAAGCCGAACCTCTTTGTCCGTTTCTTATTCTTGTGCTTGCTAATTATGAATTCTCCTTGGAGTCGTTGATGTGCTTTGTTCGTGGGTTTGTTAAGCGAGTGTTGATTTTTTTCTTTTTTTTTTTTTTTTTTGTTGGTTGGAGGAATCTGATGAAATTTTTGGGAATGAGAAAATTTTGGTAGTGTATGAAGAATTTTCGGTTATGGATAGTGGAATATTGATTTTTTAATAGGGATCAGGTTTACACTCCATCGCTATGAAACCAACCTTACAGACGAAGGGTTGGATGTTGGATGGAATTATGTACCTGAAGTTCCGAACGTTGAAAATTAAACGAAAAAGCAAAATATATGAGTTTTCGGGAAAAAAAACTTTCCAGCTTCTTTCTAGGATTTTTCAGTCAGAACAGCAAACTTTATTGTCTCCAAAAAAATGTTTAACACAGTCTTCTCCATAATGAGAATTCAAAAATTTATATTTTTCTTATTTTCGTTTAATTTTAAACGTTTGGAACTTCAGGTACATTATGGAATTTGGATGATCAAATCGCAGTTTTTTGTTTCTATTCGGTTGATTTAAGATGAAGATCATGATTAATGCCTTATTGTATTGAGTAATTGAATCCTTAAAAATAATGTATTTTCCAAAACTAATAAATTAGAAACATTCTGTAGAATACTTAAAAAAGCCTTTAAAAACAATATGAGTCAGTATTTCATTTCGCGCGTAATTTGAATTGAATCAAAGATATGTAGGAGAGCGAAAGTAGTATATATTGGGAAATTTCGCGGTGATTGTGTTTTTCACCCGACGGCGTTGGGTCGGTGTGTTTATTGCGCACGGTTCAACGGCTCAAACTTCCCGGATATGCTTATACCTTACGGTATATACCGTCGTGAAAAACGCACGCTTCAACGCCATATCCGTTCGCACAGAATGGGCACAGAGTCTATCGGTGTATCTATGTTTTTGTGTATATGTATTATTATCACGACCATTTTCGGGTCTTTTACGAATGGAAAACTGAAAACAGCGAATGATCTCTTGAAGTCACAGAGTTATTACTAAATTCAATAAATTTACAAATTCAAAAACAATTATTTAATCAGTTCTTAAAACCGTCTAAACTTCCCAACTAAAAATGGCCATAATGGAAGTAATATGCATAAAAAACAGGTTTCGTAGGCGTAGTAGGATTCCTACGATAAAACAAAGACAGACTTATGTTTCGCTTGATGCTAGAGAGAGAGCGAGAATGAAAACCTGCGAACCATGATCAAAAATGACTGAAACAACTTTAAACCTCACTGGTCACACTTATTACGTAACCCATGTTATAATGGGTGAATTTCACCCAGTGTGACCGTCGAGGGTTAAAGAAATTTTCGAAGCAAAACCTTATCATCAAAACATCGAAAGTCAATATCAAATCACTTTTCCAAAACACTATCACTATTTTTCAAACATATCTAAATTTCTGTTATAGATAGAACTTGAATTCTTCGTATCTTGTTTGTTGCGTTTGTTACTCGTCTTCTTAATAAAAATCTTTTTTTTTTTTGTATTACCAAATTAACAAAATTTGTTTAAAAAATGTAATATATTAAGAATTGATAGATATGCTTGACTTGAATTAATTTCTTTTCTCGATAATCATTTACACTATTATATGATTTCAGTGTCAGAGAACGATTTGTTTAGGTTTCGCTAGACAGACTGAAAACGAAGTAGAAATCTGTAACCTTATTTTCTGCATAGTTTTTTTTTTTTTGCTTCAAGCCAAGCTCTCGAACGGCAGAGAATTTTCTTTGTCTCGTTAGCATCCACGAGAAGAGAAATCGCGAACCCGATTGATACTCGAATAATGGGTAGCGCTTCGCTTCCATTCGCGAAGGGCGAGGGAAAATTGAAGCGAGACCGAGTGGGCGCGTGCAGCGTGCCTCGTTCCTTCTCTTTCTCTCGTGATTTTATCGCGACTAGAGTGGCACCGAACAAAGAACGTACGCTCCGACTAACCCGACTATGGACCCTACGTACATTCAGGGGTGTTGAAAATCGCTCGACTTTCAACTACTCTGGGAAAACGATGGCTCGAGCTGAATATTTTTGAATTGATGATGGATTTACGAATAATTATTTACGCTGGAAAAAGTGCAGTGTTGAAAATTCTTAAAAAACAGATTTTCTGACGGATTAAAATTGTCAGAAAAAAAAGTTTGGTCAGCTTTTGACGTCGAATTTTTTCTAATCGAACAAAACTAGATGTAAAATTTAAAATTCAAATCATTGCTCAAGGTACTCGAACAACCTTTTTTTTCGCTTCTGTTTAATCGAGTTCCGAAGTTTTTCACGTGGCGGCGCTGGCGACAATCTAGTTTCCGAAGCTCCTCTTTTCCCGGCTCGGTAATCGAGCCGGACGAGAGAGAGAGAGAGAGAGAGAGAGAGAGAGGATTTGCGTAGTTGGCGAAGATCTCGTCTCTCGAAGCTCTCTCGGGGCACTTGGCAAAACGACGACGAGCACCAATGTCGTCCCACCTTCCTCCCCGGGCGGGGCGCCGGGGTAACCCGGGGATAAACGCGTCGAGACCGGTTCTACTCCCATTCGCGTTCCACCGCCTCGGAAATAAGCGACACGGTAGTTTCCCTGCGTTCGATTCCATTTCGCTTCCAATGATCCGATGAAATTCATCCCCGCGATACCTTATCGGCGAGCACGAGCGAACGAACGGACACCGGTGCCTCCTTATCGAGGATAGCCGCGACTTTGGATTGAAATTTACGCTTCGGCCAATTCTCTCCTCCTCGCTTCTTTTGTCTTCTCTCGTTCTACAATCCACTTGGTTACGTTTGCAAATCTTTGACCTCGGGCTCTTTTCTTTTTTTGCATAGGGAATGAAGCGTGTGCTGTGGGTTTCGTTGTTGGTTTCTGGGGTTGTACACGGACAGAAATTTTTGGTTAGAGCAACCATAGATTAAATAAAATAGAAGCCTACGGAAATTTTGGGTAGTACAACTAGAACTTCAGGTATGATAGCCAAATTATTGGTTATTGCAACCTAAGTATCAAAAACATTGAGCATCAGTTGCAATAACAGAAGCTTTGGTTGTAGTACCCAAAACTTTGGTGGGTCCATATTTTACCATATCAATGGTTGTTACTAAACCAGTTCTCTCTGTGTTTCTTTTATTCTTGTTTTCGGGTATGTTAATATACGCGAACATCATGAAACGTCACAATTTTTTTCACTCTAAATTTTCGATTCACCCCAGGAATTAAGAAAGTTTAAAAAAGCAGAAACAAGCGTTTTTCCGACTGCGAAGTTTTGCGTACGAGCAAAGCGAGTTCAAACACGAATATTTCTCTGAACTTCGTATTTTTTGAAAAAAATGAACATGAAGAAATGATAGTACTATAATATAACAATGAAAAAGGATGGTAAAGAATTTTTTAGGAGTACATAATTTATTGAATTGAATGATCAAAAAGGTTAGAAAAGCAAAGTTCTCAAGTTTTTTATAAGGGCAGTAATACATTTCAAATGGCATTTTAGGAAAATACAAATCATACTTTCAAAATTAAGCACTTAAATATTGAAGTTTCATCTGCACACGATCATGAGCCGAATTGATTGTTTAGATATTGTTTTTGATATCAAATTTATTCGCTTAATTTATTAGAATCCTGACAATGATCATGTCATGGTTAAATTCACCAATTGACTCCGAGAATCATTTTCCTCCTTCAAAACTCAAAAATTACAGCGCAATGTTTACGAAATATAAATTGAAAATTCGATTTGTGAAACTGTGAAGATTCCAGATTTTAGTGACGAAAAACTCAAATTTATATTTAAAAAATCGAATAATCTGTACTTTTACCAGAAACCTCTTATTTCAAAAATCCAAAAAATAACCGAACTCATGTTCAACTGGAATTCTTATTACCTAATTTTACATACTCCTCTTTTACCCCTCTCACCCGCCCCAAACGCCAACAGTCGCTTTTCCCGAAGGCTCGTTAATGCACCTCGTATTTGCTTTTTTCAATGTTTCGAGCAACTCACGAGCTCATTATTTAAAGCCACCACTATATGCAACCACGTCTCATATCTTACGCCATAGGCAGTGTTGCGTAAATTTACTTCAAGAACCGCGGAGTTTATCTTCTGCGCGATTCCACTTGGTTGCTCGTAAAAATATTTCCCTCTCACTTGCTCGTTTCTTTTTTTCCCCTTTCGACACGCTTGCAATAGCTGCATTTACTTTGCATGTCTGACTTTGACCCCCCCTTTTCCCTCCCCTCCCAAATAATGTAAATAAACTAGCTATTGAATTTTCGGAGGGTTGGCCTTTTTTTCGGAAGGAAGTTATAGCATTTTAGACTAAAAAAAATTATATGAATGAAAAATAAGTTTGCTCCAAGGGAATAGAAATTAATTTGCAGAAACTCGAGGTTCATAGAACGAGGTGATATCGAGTACTGCAATCGCCCGAGCTGAAATTGACTATTTCTCCCCAGGCGCATGAAATGGGCAATTGTTACAAGGGCGTAAAACAGAATTTGCTAAAATTAGGGAATTAGGGGATAGGCAAGAAAACACGTTTAGCCCTTGAGCGAAAGGAATTTTTTTTTTGTGGAGATAAGAAGGGCACTTTGGGGCCGCGAATGCGAATGTCGAAACCCCACAAAGTTCGTCGGTTGACATGGCAACAGCTCGACGCGTCCCGGCGTCTCGACGCTCGATAACTAGACGACGCCCAAATCCAGTAGGGCTCTGCTCAAATTCGCACCCAGAAATGACTCGTTTCTAGGACTTTTTGCCCAGTTTGTTCGGCGCTATTGTATGGATAAATTTAAGGTGTCCCTTTTCAATGGAAGGAACTTAAGTTTTGAGTCGTACCCAAAACTTAAGTGGGTTCATATTTTACTAAATCAGTGGTTGCTATAACCAAACCATTTTTCTCCGCGTGGATTGGTGAAGTTTCTCACTATTGATTTGAGCTAAAGAAATAACATGTTTGTTTTTGAGAATTTTTATTCATTTAATTACTTAATACTGCATAAAAATTAATTGTCTGGTCTTTAATGAAAAAAAAATATTCTTCGTATAGATTGTTGAAAATTGTATTAAATCTGTGAAAAAAGTCGATTATTAAGTCTACGTTAAACAATTTTATGAAGTTTGCCATGACTATCAAAACCAGCTCTAGGAGAAAATACAGAATACATTCATTGTCCACATTTCAAAAGTGTCCAAGCAACACCACGTGTATGAAACATTTTCATTTCATCATTTCCCAAGCTTTTCAAATGTCCCAGACGACTGCGAAAAGCGTGAAAAACCTTACAAATCGAGAAAATAGGTATTGGATTTTCAATATCGAATGGCGTTTTTGAAGCTTATCGAAAAAGAACAATCTTTTTGCAAGATCATACAATATTTCAAAAACTTTTTAATAAGAAATGATTCAAGTTCTTAGAAAACTACGTAAATTACAGTTTTGTAGATTACGGTTATTTCAAAATACGCTAAATGTTTTAATATTGTAGATATTTTTGAGGCTTATCGAAAAAGAACAATCATTTTGCAAGATCATACAATATTTTAAAAACAATTTATAGATACAGAAGAGGAAGAAACTTTTCGCAAGATTCTGCAATATTTTAAAAACAAGTTGAAGATATAAGAAATGACACAAGTTCTTTGAACCGTCCTTAAAATACAGTCTTGTAGAGAATAGGTATTTCAAAATACGATAAATGTTGCAATACTGTGGATATTTTTTTTAAGCAAAATCATGCAATATTTTAAAAACAATTTGTAGATATAATAAATACCCAAGTTCTTGGAAAAGCTGATGAAATACAGTCGTGTAGATTACAGGTATTTCCGACGGTATTCCCAAAGACGATAACTATTGTAGATTGCAGGTATTTCAAAATACGATAAATGCTTAAACTTGGAAATGCAATTTCACCTGGAAAAAAACATGTTGCAAAAGAATAGATAAACTAACTGCAGAAAAATTGTTGGAAGTTTGATAGTAAGAAAAAAAAGATAACACTAAAAATAGTCAATGCTCGATAAAACATAATGAGTGGAAAAAAACGTAGAATTCTTGAAAATTCTTAGATCAATGCTACGAATTTCGTAAAATTTTTGGAAAAAAGTACAGAGTATATCAGTTATTTTATATTCAAGATATATATGATGTAAATATATATGTATAATATTATATTATAATAGTAACTGAATTAATTGCGTGAAAATTTTCTCGATAATGCATTTATTTGCCTAAAAAGTATAAAACTTGGAATCCAGGAGTATCTTATTCTATAAATTTATATAGAAATCCATGAAAATTGTGTAACCATTCGGATTTTATGAATATTTTAAAAATGTAAAAAAATACTAACATAAAGAGAATTTGTAACTCGAAAAATATATAATAAAACTGTTATGAGAAATCGTTTGAATGCAAAAAATTTATAAAAATTGAAAGTTTAAAATAACTGATCCTCAAAATAGACCTTTTCATCCTTGAACTGCGCATGCTCCGACAATGTGGGCAACTTTCTATTGAGAGCATAGGAAAATGCGTTCTTTTTATGAATAAAACGAAAATAAATCAAGTCTGATGCCCAAATGTACTCAAAAACGAAATTTTATGGATTTTAGAATATTATCATAAAAAAGTTTGTACCTCTCAATAAAATAAAAAAAAAGTATTATTAAATTTGAATACACGAACTTGTTCATAATTTCTGAAAATTCGATAAATTACGTTTTTCAGTAAATTTTTAATTCGCATTTGCTTCTTTTACGTTTTTTAATAAAAAAACGAGCGCTTTCCTATCCTCTCCCATAGTATGATGCCCACATTTTTCTGCGCATGCGCAAGGATTTTTTCAATCTATGAAAAGGTCTATTTACTGAGCAACCCATAAAAATATCCGAAATCGAGAATAATACTGAAAATACCATATAATTTTATAAACGCTGAGAAATATAACACTGTGCGACAAATTTCAGACAAAAATTTTCATATCAGAAAATAGAAGCAAAAATGTAATATACACTTAATTTTACACTGACAATGTGTATCGTCATCATAACGATAATATCGTGCTATGAAAGATATTATAAGCTTGCCATGAGAATCCAGCTGGATCGTGCTATCCACAATATTAGATTGCTACTGCCACGATACGATCGTCACAGTAACGAAATATTTCGTAAGAAAACATATTCTTCTGGTCACAATACAGTGTATTGTCAAAGAGTATCGCGCTCACGACAATACCTACTTTTCAGTGTAAGACACACGTGTCTAAGGGTTTCAAGAAATTAGGTCAATAAAGCTTTCCATTTAAACTTTGAAGTTCGAGAAGGACACACCTATTCGAACAATGTGCTAAAAAGAGAGAAAAGATGAAACAAATAGTTGAATCAATCGTTTTTGCGACCTAATTTAGCAAAACCCCGAGACACGTGAATCTTTAAATTTAGCGTAGATTTCATTTTTGCTTCTAGATTTTGATATCAAAATTTGTGTTGCACAGTGTATTAGAGACTATAAATAATAGAAATAATAATATATATCAGCTATTTTTGAGAATACTTTTTCTTGTAAAATTCATCGAAATACTGGAAATCTAATAAACTTTGAATTTTGGATTATCGAATTCTCAAAACCTATGAGAATTTACGAAAACGCTCTTAATATTTTTTTTTAACTAGAATTTCCTTTAAAATTTTATAAACAATATAATTAAAACGAAAAATCTTAAAAATACTAGCAGTACATGAAATAGCTTGAATATTTGTAGATATAATTTTCTAAAAAGTTTAAAAAAATACTAATAATCTATGGAATTTTCAATCCTAATCAATGTAGAAAATTCCTACAAATATGAGATAATTTTTGTAAATGGTATACATATGGAAAAAAGTAATGAAAGAAGTTAACAATGAGATATTGTGATTTTATATGGTAAGTGATATATGTGACCCGACCTGTTAAAACCTACTTAAGGACCAAAACATCTTTTCGAGAAAAACGCGTTCAAAGTTTCTCGCCTAGAAGCAAGTAAAAGATCTGTCCCTCGCTCTTTCCTTTTCCACGTTCTTTCAACCGTAATAATGATTGAAATATGCGTGAGCTGATGGGCCTACTGTGAATGCATCAAGCATTGTGGGCCATCCCCGAGGGACCACTGGACACACA
>JAPYZL010156688.1:0-12416 GCA_030522825.1 Platygaster orseoliae
TAATATAATATAATATAATATAATATAATATAATATAATATAATATAATATAATATAATATAATATAATATATAATATAATATAATATATAATATAATATATAATATAACGTAGTATATAATATTAAAACGAAGACTGAGTCCAATCTCCAGTGTTTGGCCATCACATTTCGTGAATGGCCAGTCCATGTACTATAAGGTCTATGGTGAGTACATTTGCTCCGACAAAATTGTCGGAGCAAATGTACACACCCGGTGAAACGTGAGATGTTGGTATTATTGTTCAGAGCGTGTGTCAACAGGGAACCCAGACTGGACGCAGAAAAGTTGTTTGTCTCTGTCTTCTCCCAGTCTTTTCTGATTGTGCGACAGAGACAAACAACCTTTTCTGCGTCCAGCCAGTCTTTTCTGATTGTGCGACAGAGACAAACAACCTTTTCTGCGTCCAGTCTGGGTTCCCTGGTTGTCAACGTTGTCTACATTTGTCATTGTTTGTCAAATATTATTTATATTTTCTACAATGTTCACGTTCATCATCAAGCTTAGAGACACTTAGAAACAAAATTAGACAAAAGAAAATAAAAAAAAAAAATTGATAAATTTATTGCCGATGCCATTACGCATATTCATCAAATTCATCAAAAAAATCGTATTGTTATTGATTTAAAAAACGATTTTTTTTCCTCCAATACATTTCGATATTAGTTACTTATTCATGTTATTGTTGTTTCCACTGGTGCAATCAATTCTCAAGCAATCGCAATAAGATTTATCTCGAAAAAAAAGTGATTTCGTTTTCAGGTTGAAAACAATGAATCACGTTGACGAAACGAAACTAAAGCAAGCTTTGTCAAAGGTACGTGAAGTTTTGAGTATGTTAAAATGTAGATTCTTACATTTTCGTGTGCCTTTTATGTAAACCGTGATTTGCGTAATGCAAATTTGGCATTTTATTTTCAATTATCAAACGCATTTTTTTCTAATTGCTCAATCTGGAGAATTTTTGAATGAAAAATCTGCAATTTTCAGGACCTTATTTGTTGTGTAAAATAAATAAAAATTCCATTGTTCTTTGTAACATTTTTGTTTGAATTCTGAAAATTGTTCATAGTCAGTTCGAGAATATTTAATTTCGTTAGTTTTTGGACTTGAGAAATTTAATTTTCTATTTTTGCAAAAACTTTTATGATTTATAAATATTTTTTGTTTGTCAAAATCTATATTAATAAACAATGCATCTAATAATTGAAAGTTTCTGTTCCAAATTTTCAAGAAAAAATTTATTTTATTAATTTAATTAATTTTATTTTTAATTAATTATTAATTTAATTCCAATTTTGCTAGTTTTTAGATTTTTAAAATTAAATGTTTCATATTGGTTACAACTTTGATAAATTTTAGAACACTTAATTTGTTGAGATTTATATCATTTATATATTTTGAATATTCTATGTATGCGTTTAATATCGTTTCAATTTCGTTAGTGTTTAGACTTTAAATATTGAATATTCCATTATTATAAAACCTTTTTATTTTCAAATATTTTTCACTTTTCAGAATCCATATTAATGATCTATATTCAATATTTAATCATTCTTTAATTTTTATTTTTTCGGTAATTTAACTTGAAGATTGATAAAATTGCAAATCAAATAACTAACAAACTGTTTCTCAAAAAGGAAAAAAATGTATGAAAAATAACATTTTTCATTCATCCTAAAATAATAATTCTTAGTTGAAAATTATTCTTTTTCACTTTTTTAAATGTCTTTTACATACACGGAAAACATTTTATGGCAAAAATTACCAAAGATTCAGGAATCGCTTGACAATGGTGAAATTTTGTCACTTTTTCCTAAAAAATATAGTAATTTTTACCATATTTTGGGTAAGAAATCCTAGAACATGGAATAAATTACTATATTTTTTGGGAAAAAGTGACAAAATTTTACCATTGTCCAGCGATTCCTGAATTGTTTGGTAATTTTTGCCAAAAATTTTTTCCGTGTACTTTAAAAGTTACTGAAGTTTTGTTAGTGTTTAAACTTCAAATATTTAATGTTTCATATTTAAAGAAACTTTTTTAATTTATTAATATTTTTTGCTTTCGAAATCCATATTAATGATCTCTATTCAACATTTACTCATTCTTAAATTTTTATTTTTTCGGTAATTTAACTTGAAGATTCATAAAATTGCAAATCAAATATATAACAAACTGTTACTTAAAAAACAAAAAATTTTTTTAAAGAATCACCCTTTTTACTCATCCTAAATTAATAATTCTTGATTAAAAATTATTCTTTCTACGATTTTCTAATGTCCTTTACACACCTTAAAAGTCCTTAATTGTGGTAACATTAGAGACTATTAAATATCGATAAATGAAATCAATGAAGTTTTTTACAAAATTTTCAGTACCAAAATGTGGAGATGACAAGAAAAGATGTGTCTAGTGCCATTCGACTTTATCCATCCCTGCGTTATAGAAATGAACCTTTCAGTGAGTAAAAAATTCAATTTGATCATAAATCTTTATTGAAATTAACAGAATTTTATAATTTTTTCCAGTATTTAACGATGGCAGACGTAAGGAACTTCTCAATTTGCAAGGAACAATTCCTATTTCATACAAAGGCAAGTTTTTTTGAATCATCTGAATATCAACAAAAATGACCCAATTTCAATTACTTTGAAAATTTGATATTGTAAAATATCTGAAACATTTTTCTTGATTATGATGCCAATATTGTTTAATTTCATTATTTTTTAAGTTAAGTGTGCAAAAATTATAATCAACTTAATATATGGCTATAAAATCAAGTGCAAATTAATACTACAAATGCTAAATATTTATAATCATTTTATTAACAATAAAAAGTTGAAGCATGTTTTTTAAATTGTTGGAGTTAAAAAATTATTCCATATTCTAACACTAAAATTTTTTTCAAAAATTCACAAATAGTCAAAAAACTAAGAATTTCTAAAATCTTATGTCCTATTTTTAAATAATTTTGAAGATTAGCAATTACAATGTCAACTTGAGTTGATTTCAAGTTTTTGGAGGTTTGAAATATTGTGTGTAATTTTATCAATAATTTAGAAAAATCCCTTTGTGAAATTTATTGATGGATTCTTGAAAATCTTGTACCAGTTATTACTTTTTAGAACGTTTGGAAACCTTTCAGAAATTTTGAAAAGATTATTTAGAAATTTGACAAATTCATTTTTATTTTCCAATCTATTATAAGGAGGTGAATAGCTGCTTTTCGTAGAATAATAATATTCTCCAAATAGACTCTATAAAACAAAAAAATAATAAGTTTTGAGCCTTAATTGTTAAAAATCTTTCAGACGTCTTTGGATGAAATGAATTCTTAGGAATTTGTGATTTCATTGCTCGTTGAAATTATAAATATACAAAATTGGCTTTTAAAAAATTTTGGAAATTCAAATTTATGCTCCAGGCAACCAGTATCACATTCCAGTTTGCATATGGTTGATGGACACCCATCCCAACAATGCCCCAATATGCTATGTTACCCCAACACCAGAAATGAGCATCAAAGTCAGCATGTATATTGACCACAATGGAAAAGTTTACTTGCCTTACTTACATGACTGGGTTCCTGTGAGTGTGATTTTTCTTCACTGTACTTAAAAAAAATTAGGCAAACAATACATAAATTTGGTATAACAAATACGAAATTTCTAAATCTAAAAAAACTTTGATTTGTTTGCCAGTCGCCGACGATAAATAGCTCTGATTATAGTACAAAAATTATATAATTAAACAAGTATATTTATCGTGTTTAGCACACCTCAGATTTGATGAGCCTCATTCAAGTGATGATTATAATTTTCGGAGAAGAACCACCAGTTTTTACAAAGAGACGAACAGAAACACAAACTTCTACGCCATACCCTGTGCAGCGTGAGCATATTTTTATTATTTTTTTAAAGTTTGAAACACTTTCCAATGGTTTTGACTTTTCTTAAATGAAAATTCAAGAAAAATAATAGGGAGCTCAAGCAACTTATCAGAATTGCAAAGAAAATGTAAGAAATCGAGCGGTTGAGAGCATAAGACAAACTAGTATGAGATAGAAAAGATGGATTTGTCTCTCAACCGCTCAATTATCTATGAAAAGTTTGTAGAAGTCGAAATCGCAACATTTTGTGATTTTTATGAATTCGAGTTCATATGTATAAAAGTTATTATAAAAATTTACGACAGGATCAAAAAACTCGAAAAATTGGTGTGTAATTACTGAGGCTCGTTGCAAATTTTTCTTTCGAAATTTCAACCTTTTGTTTTTTTTTAATATTGTTATGGATAAAGATATTTTTCAATATAAAGTAATTCCTATACTGTTTTTGTTTCTTATATCACCAATAACTATTTGGCCAATATTCTGTGTTTGTATGACTTTTTTGACTCCTTATCAAATTCATTCAAATTTGAAATTTCAAACATGAGACTTTTTTCATATATTTTTTGTATTTCAACTAAATTTTACATATTTTTAATTTCTCCTACTTAAATTTCACACGTACATTTCACAATATATTTACGTCAATTTGAAAAATGCATGTTTGAGAATATCATTACACTATTTTATTTCGTTTGTTCCAGCAGATTGATTTATCACTTATGTTATGAGAAGAATAGGATTCTCATGAATAACTGATTTTCCATCGAAAATTGATCTGATATTGAAATGTTGATTCAAGCATTCATGCCGGTTCCTGGAGGAGGATCCAATATAAACGCGGAGGCGTACCCGACGCCGTACCCTCCAACATCACAGTACCCTGGGGCAACAACGCCGTATCCTCCGCACATGCCAATGACTGGGATGCCTTATCCTGGCCATGGACAACCTTACCCTGCATCTGGTACGACAAATTACCAGGGCCCGGGGTATCCTGGTGGATCTTACCCACCATATCCAGTTGCTCAACCAGTAAGTAGAGTTTTTTTATTAAAGGGCAGTGCATGTAATATATCAAATGATTTTTAGCTATTTTTGACCCCCACCCTCCCTCCCCTTATGTCATACATCGTCAAAAATCTTCAATCCCCCCCCTTCCCTCTTGACGTCATGTCACACATTTTCTAAATTATCATCTAGTTTTTTGAAAGCTGCTGTGTATTTATTTGTAAATAACATTTTGAGAACTCAGTTTTTCAGAATTTTAACCTGAATATATATTATTTATTTACCTGTTCATTTAAAGGTTAAATAACCAGAATTTTTAGTAAAAATATCAAAAAAATTCAAAATATTAAATCAAAAATATTTATCTTACAATATATATTGGAATGTATGAAATCCCTTTTAATGATAATAAGTTTTCTGTTTAAACAGCAGAATTAAATTTAAAATCTTAAAACAAGATCAAATTTGAAAGTTACAGAAATCCAAACAATTTCCAAGTTTTTGGATTTTCAAAAATTTCGTTATTTTAGAAATTTTTGAAAATATTAAAATCATTGAAAATTACTGACACCTTAATGTATTTTACATTTGAAATTATAGTCATCCGGACAATTTAAAAATTATTGAATTCAGCGCAAATATTTTTCAAAATTTTTGGTAATGTTGAAATTTTCACGAAGTTTTCTATTTTTTCGAAAATCAAATTTGAGAAATTAAAGACTGTATAAGGATTTCCGAAGTATCGTAATTCTCAAAATTCTTTAAGATGTCAAAAATTCTTAACATTTTCATTTCTAGAATTTTTAAATTTTATAAATCAAAAAACTTGAAGTTTTAAAATTTCTTCAAATTCAATTATTTCTACAATTTCTCAAATTTCACAAGTTTTTATTTTGACATTTTGAATTAAAACTTGAATTCAAAATTTAAAAAATTGAAATTAACAGTTGATTGTCAATTGTCAAAAAAAATTAGTAACTCATCAAAAATTCGGAATCCGAAAAATCAAATTTGGAAGTGTTAAAATCCATAATTTCAAAGATTTTTATTCAGAAAATTCATCATTTCAAGAATTTTTGAAATTTTTATTCTGAATTCAAAATTTACATCGCAATTGAAAAATTCAAAAAAATAAAAATTCAAAATTATTTGTCATTAGATATTGGGAAAAATTATCAATTTATCAAATATTTTACATTGGGAAAAATCGAAATTTAAAAGTTTCAGAAATCCAAAAATTATCAAGGTTTTTAGGTTTCCATAAATTTTATTATTCTTAATCTTCTAAATTTCAAAATCGTTGAAAATTACTGACAAGTACTACAATGTACTTGAGACTGAAAATTAAAAAGTCAGTCGTCAGAAAATGTCGGTACTAGTCACACTGTTTCTTGGTCTTTCTATTAAAGATTTTTCAAATATTCTGAATGAGGAAAAAGTTTTATAATTTGACGACGGTTATTTTTGGCCTATTCCATGAACGACTTATTCAGAGTAATGTACGGGTTTTGACGAATTATTTTATCCTGATGAGGGTCCCATGAGTGGCTGAAATATCGATATCACAATAAACTTTTAAAACTGCGACTATAGCTCTGAGTGATCATTTTTCCTACTTCATTGAATGAAAATTAAAAATATCTGGAAAGTTTGAAAATTTTGCCAACTTTTTAAGAATTTTCAAAATTTCCTATTTTTTTATGATTCAAGTTTCAATGAAATGAAAATTTTATAAGGATTTTGGAAAAGTTATAATTTCCAAAATTTTCAAAATCCTTCAAGTTGTCAAAAATTCTTAACATTTTCGTGTATGAAAGTTTAAAATTTTTGAAATTCGAAAACTTGTATGTTTTCAAATATCTCATAATTCCATGATCTCCACCATTTCTAAAAAGTTTTCAAGTTGTCAAAAATATGTAATATTTTTAATGTTTTTTAAATTTCAAAATTTTTAATCATAAAAAATTTTCCACAAATACCCACATTTTTTACATTTATGAATTTCGTAAAATTTTAGAAATCAATGAAGATTAAAAATGAGATTCGAGAGTAATGCGGCTGGGGGTAACTTCTGAAATGCATATTTGTGAAATTCTTCCATTATCATGTCTCATTTCAAGCGAATTCTATTACGAGTTTTTTTGCACAATACACCCGTAAAAGGTACCGTAAATTACGGGCTCACTTACGGGTTCTGAAGAGCGCCAGGGGGTTAAAGTATACAAGGTATACAATTTTTTAATACGGAGAGGGGTGGGGGACGAATTTTTTTCCCGGGCCTCGAAGAAGCTCTGAACGCTCCTGATTTTTACTTTAGTCAACTTAGAAAAACAAAATTTATTATTAGATTCATTTAAGGCGATTTTTCAATTATAATCATTCCATCATATTCCTTTTCAATGGAAAACATTTCAGCAAAATAAATATCCAAATTACCTCATTTTCTGAGCCTAACAAAATTTTTCCATCCTAGCATAGAATAGATTAAATTTAAGCTTGAATAAACAATGTTTCCTCTTAAAACTTCACCAAAATACAATTTTTTTATAATTTTCCATTCTCCAGTCGTCAACCTTACCTGGAAGATGCGAGAACAATTCTGGAACTATAACAGAGGAGCACATTAGAGCCTCTTTGTTGTCGGCAGTAGGTGACAAATTGCGAAGGCGTTTGCGCGAGCAATTTTCGCAACTTCAAGCGGAGCTAGAGACTCTTCGTCGTACCCAGCAAGAATTGACTAATGGCTCAAGCAGGCTCACTGAATTGATCAGTAAATTGAACCAAGACAAACAGGAGTTGGAAAAAAATATAATCAATCTCCAAGACAAAGAATCCGAGTTGGAGAAGGATATTGGGAAATTGTCGGATAATCAATCTATTGACGTCGACGAAGCTGTGACTACGATCGCGCCCCTTTACAAACAGTTTGTGTTATTTTATATTTTTATTGGTATTTTTCAGAATTTATTCAAACATGAAAGAAAATCTGGTGAAATTATCATGAGTCTTGGACTGTGTACGATAAAAAATATTTGGATTTCAGGATGCTGAACGCGTTTGCCGAAGAAGCTGCAATAGAAGATGCGATTTATTACCTCGCAGAAGGTGTACGAGGAGGAACAATCGACTTGGATGCGTTCTTGAAACAAGTGCGACAACTTTCGAGACGACAATTCATGCTTCGGGCGCTGATGTTACTTTGCCGACAAAAAGCTGGACTTGCTAACTAATTATCTCCTTATAAAAACATTTATATTCCAAAAATTTATATTGCACATATAATTTTATTATGCTTTTAAAAAAAATATATGTAAACCATATTATTGTTACTATTGATAGAAAAATACAAAATTGAGATTTCAAGGAATTCAAGTTATTTTTGGAATTTTTATCCGCTCCTTTAATTATTACGTCACAAAATGAACTCATTTACTTAAAAAACTTTATTAAACCAACGTTCGATTCTATTATAAATATAATTAAGGATACTTAATACCTACGTTTATACATGTTAGTCTGAAGAAAATTTCACGAGCATTGAATATTTAGTGAACCGCACAAAAATTACAAACATCAGTTTCAAGTTTTTAAGAATTTTCAAAAATGCAAATACATTCAAATTGGGACAATCTGTCAACAAAAAAGGAATAAAACAATCAATCAAGGAGTCAGCAATTTCTAGATCCTCCTGTTTGTTGCTGGTAGACCTCTATTGTATCATTGTCCTCCATTTCTAAGGAAAGAGGGGTATCGAGTTCGTTGATTGCAGAGCCATCGAATCGGAAACGTACAGCTGCAATCGCCAATCCCTAGAAAAAAACAAGGCAATGAAAGTAAATTTACATAGATTCCGAGAATGCATATTTTAATCAACTCAAGTAATACTAGAATAATTTTGGAGTTATTAACCACTTTTTTTAACGATCAAAACTTATTTTAGCTTTAGTAAAATATTTTTTTTAACTTGTAATTTCACATCAATATTTATTATGCAAGGAAATAAATAAACAGTACTTTTTATATTAATTCAATGTTTAAATAATTATTTATCACTATTTTTTACTATTAATAGTACTGTTTTTGGTTTAAATTTTTTTTAGTTTCACTACAAAAAAATCGTACTTCCAATTATTCGAATATACATTATAAATTTTCATCCCTCAATAAAAAAAATAATCATAAATATAATTTTCTTCAATTTTTAACTTAACAATTACAAGAAACCGAATGTTAGATTGTGAATATTTTTTATCCTTCTAAATATTATATAATTAAAATCATAAAATATATTTTAAAAAATTGTCAAGAATATCGCTCATGCATATTTTTAATTTCACGATAGATAAAAAACAGAAAATAAGGTTAAAATCATTTTTCATAAATATAATGTTGACAAGAGATTAAAAAAAAGAAAATAATTTACCACTCTATCACAATAAGCGTTCATCAGCTTTTTGAGAGGAGTATGTTTTTTTATCTTGAATTGGACCACGGCGCCGTCGTTGCCGAGAACTTTCAAATTAATGTGTTCAGCTTCCCCTTTACTATCCTGAAATACGAAAAAAAGGCGATTATCATTCGTAGCGTGCTTTATTTATTTCGGTAGAGGGAAAAACGCCGATTTCAAGGTTAGGCTGTTGTTTTACCTTCTTATCGTCGGCCATTTTCACTGTTTAGGTTGTCGAATAATAAACGCGCAATTTTCGGCTGCGTAAATTTTGACGCGAGTTCGAACTTTTTCGGGGCAATTTGGTGTGGCCGAATTTTTTATTGTTGTTATAAACCTTTTTTACACTTTTATCCCTGCTATATTTACGACGCACACCAGACAAGTAAGAATGGTGACAGCAAAATGTGGTGTTACAGTTCCAAACAGCAACAAAAAATAAAATATGATAAAATGTGAATTGATGTGAATAATCAGTGAATTGGTACACCTGACTGTATTATCTTTCTCCGGTATTCACTAGACTCAGGTATACCAACCCGTATCTAGTGTCCAGTTTCACAAGTTTTTTAATTACTGCCGCAGTGCGCATATATTTATCAGTGTTCGTAAACTTTTCTATCTTTGTTCCTTTTCTAGCGCTCAATCAAACATAAGTCTGTCCTTGTTTAGTAGTACTTCGAGTTGATCACAACGATTTGATTTGAATTTCTATTCCTTGTGATTTCAAAAACGTTGTGATTTGAGTAGTTTGTTTGATGTCCAGTGATGTCCGATGACGTCTGTTTGTTTACAGGTGCAACTGTAAGCAGAAATCACAAATCACAAGCAAATCATTAAAACATTTCAATATGTTATTTTGATCTACAGCAAGAGTTTCTGAAATCCTGTTTCTACCGTTGATTTTTACTCGGAAATTCGGAAATCGTAAATTTCGAAATGGCGGAATCTTCATTTTTGAGAGGGAGTAATTTTTCCAATTCGAATCAAGATGTCAAAACAGAACCGGTCACTTACGTTAATGGTATGTTCACCTTATTGATTTTACTTTTATATATAAATATTCCAAGGATTTTTCCTTATAGGAAAATATTAGTTCTATAATTTGATGAATTTAAAGAAGAAAATTATGAAAAATAAAAATAGCGCGTTTTGCAAGAAATATAAAAGAGAATTGTTTATAACATTGTTTTATAACTTCAACAACTTACACTGATATTCAATATTGCGAGGTTTTTTTCAATCAGTTGTTTTCCTTTGTAATAATGCATTCTTTTATTTTAAATTTCGACACTCCTAGCAAAATTGCCGTCATGCAAGTGTCATATAAGTTTCATATAATAGTATGAATTTTGTATGAACATTATATGAAAGTTTATATAACTCGTAATTTTATTAAATATGATTGGAAAAAAATGCCACAGATATTATAGTATAGAACTTACGTTTCATATGACAGCAACTTTACTAGAATAATTTATAATTTTTTGGTTTTAAGTTGAATATTCAAAGTACTATAGAAGTCGATTTATTTGGTACATACTTATAAGAAAAATACAAAATCTATAAGTTTGTAACATTTCGACTAATTTTTCGCCAAAAACTTTAAACGTCTATTTATGTTATACAGGGTGTACCAAAATCCCCGTATCAAAAAAAAACCAATATTCCTTTTTGAATTTCGAATCGAAAAGTCCTTTGCCATTTTTCAAAATTTGTAAAAATGGCGGAGTTATTCAAGTTTGAAATTTAAACAATAAATACACTTTTTCGACAAGTGGGGATAAAAACCACGAACCAAACTTTACATAAATTTTCTTCATATTTTTACGAATTGAAAAGCCTTTGCCACTTTTCACATAACTCAAAACCAAAAAAGATATTCAAGTTTAAAATCTAAGAAATCTCATTGATTGAAACTTCTAACTCGAATATCTTTTTTGATTTTGAGTTTTGCAAAAGTAGCAAAGGAATTTTCCCTCAGAAAAATATGAAAAAAATTTGAGTAAATTTTGGTACGTTTTTTTTATCCCCACTCCTTGTTAAAGCACGTTCATTGTTTGAATTTCAAACTTGAATAAATTTCTTGATTTTGAGTTTTGTAAAAAGTGGCAAAGGACTTTTCGACTTCAAATTCAAAAAGGAATATTGGATTTTTTTTTGGTACACCCTGTATATCGCATATAATTAAAACTTTCTGTCCAACATGATTAGTCAATAAAATTTCTAATTCAAAGTTTCAGACAATAAAAAACTGTTATAAAATTTGCAATCTCAAAAAAAAAACGTTAACAAATTATGGAAATAATTGTATGAAACAATCTTTTCACAATTCGGGCTATATCTGCGTTGATGAGTGCACACAAAGCGGCAGAGTTAGCACCATGCGGCAGCACTGCAAATGGCAAAGTATTGGATAATGAAATCCTAAATTCAATTGTTGGAATTGCGGGTTTGATCATCCAATACTTTCCTTTTTTCACTGACAGAAAAGTCTAGTAATTTTTACTAAAAAATATAGTGATAGGAGATTGAGATGAAATATAGTGAATATATACATATATATATATATACTATATACAAATTATATCTATATATACTATTATACTACTAGTATATATACTATTATACTACTATATATAGTATACTACTATACTATATATACTATTATACTACTATATATAGTATACTACTATACTATATATACTATTATTATGTATATACACTATATACAATATTGTATTATTCAAAATATTCATACTGTAGTAATTGGCATATATTATATTAATGTTATACAGTAGCCTCTACGACACTTCACGCTACGACACTTCCCGTTTCCCAATTTCTCCTTCGCTCGCTTGACCCCATTCTCGCAAACGCTCCGCCTCACACCAACATATACAGTCGTAGCCGTTGCGGCAACGCGATGCAGGAGTCGGCGCTCATGCACACTTGAATTCGCGCGCCGCCCATAAGTTATGCTGGTTGGGAGCGTGGGAGTTATCTCACACTTCCCGTTTGCTTCCC
>JAPYZL010156696.1:0-14690 GCA_030522825.1 Platygaster orseoliae
TATGTTACATGGGAGAAAGATAATTCCAACTCGTGCGTTTGGGCACTCGCTACCGCTCGTGCCCAACTTCGCACTCGTTGAAATCATCCTCTTTCTCCCCTGTAGCATAAATATCTATTTTCAGCTGCGGTAGCTTATTTTATTTATTTTCATTTAGTCCACTTGTTGACCATGAATGTATTAGAAAATGCTTGGCAATTTTCATCGATATTGTACATTGCTCGATATGGTTAATTAAATATTTTCCTATATGAAAATTATTTTCAATGCCTAAAATTAGTACTTTTTACGGAATTCATATTTAACACGAGTTTTAGAATTAAAATAATAATATCGCATTTTACAAAGGGTAAATGAATCTATATTGGAATAACTGACCAGATTTTGATTTATGATTGGTGAATTAGAAGAAAAAAAGAGAAAACCCTTGACTGAATTTTTTTAGTTTATATAATATTCTTATTTGAAAAAAAATTCAATCATGAGCTGCAAAATAGTTTTGAATATTAAGAATTTTTTTTTTCATTACTCAAGTTTACAAACGTTATAAATATATTGTAAATTTCTCTATTGGTTTTTATAGTCATAAATGTAAAATTCAAAAAACTACAAATCAATTACTTTTCAGTTGATAAATTTTTAATATGTAAAATTCTACGAATTCCGCCGTTAAAGTTTTCGAAAATGATGCCTTTTTTCTACTTGAAATTATGAATCGAAACAGTATAATTATACGTAATCCAAACCAAGAAACAAAGAATTTTTTAGTAAGTAGTTCAAGATTTTTCTTAAGGAAATTTTTCAAATGTAGAAGTTACGGAAATGATCATTTAGTTCTCAATTCAAAAACTGGAAAACTCCGATTCCAAGAAACTAACATCATATGAAATGGAAAATTGACTCTCTAAGTTTTGTTTTAAAATTTTTACCCTAATTGTTGAGTGATAAACAATTACTTTAATCTTACTAAAAATCAGCATTTCTGTTGAAATTCTTACATGAAAGAACAGGTTAAAATACAAAATTGCACTTTCTGCATGAAGAGAAAAAGTTGATTCTATGAAAAATATTTATTAGTAATCCAATTATTTTAGTTTGATGCGTTTATGTAGATGAACCTGGACTAAGAAAAAAAAAGTATTATTATAATACTGTATAGTAAACGGCAATCACTCAGTGTACTCTTTGCTAGATAATATTTTTGCAACACAATATTGTTAATATTGTCAAATGATATTGTAGCAGTAAATAAATTTTGCTGTAAAAATTCCTTTACACTTTTTATTTTTTACAATACATCTCGTACTATATACAATATCAAGTTGTATCTTTATTAATTTAACTTACTTATAAGTTGAATGACAAAATAAGATACAATATTAGGAAAGTTCGAAAATGTATGATAAATTTAACTATACATATACAATCAATTTTCGCCATGCATATTTTTACACATTAGGGTGGTCCTTATTTTGACATTTTGGGATTTCAATCGACGCACCCTCCTTAAAGTTTCCAAATGTAAAAAAAGTCAAAAAGTCAAAATTTGAGCTAAATCAAAGCAAATTAACTCGTGCCTCAAAAGCAATAAAGTTTAGTGAAAATAGCAATTTTTATGAAAAAACCATATTTACGAAAAAATCGTAACATTTTCAAATTTCAATCGATTTTCGATTTTTTTATGTCGTTGTAATCGCTAGAGATGCCCGAAACATAAAAAAAAAAATCCTCAGCATCAAGAATTACAAGTTTGATCCACGCACATACTTGAATATTATTTTCAGACTAAAATGGAACTTTATTGGGAAGGTAAAAATTTTGTTAAAAAATTGTGGATTTTGATTTTCAAGCATAACTCTGCAATATTTTTTGAAAAAGTTACTCTTGAACACTTGTTCTTCAAAAAAAATAAAAAAAAAAAAACATACTTCGTGCAAGAATTTTGAACCATATTTGTGTAGCGCTAGACGGAATAACGCTGTTTTGGGGAAATGATGAAAGTCCCGGGATCTTATTAACATAGGGCGAAGGTAGCGTTTGTTGCTCAAGATTTAGAGATCCGTGTAATGTTAAGTTATCATATCAGTATGTTTTCCGAAGTTTTCATATCTGATAGTTGTTGTCAAGGCCAGATTAAGGTTGTGGGGGCCCCTTTTTCCAAAAAAAGAAAATTTTTTCCAGTAGTTTTTGCAAAAATATTGCAAAAACTACAATTATATTGTACAAAATGCAATATTATTGTAAAAAGTATGTACAATATTATTGTATTTTTTACAGTATATCTGGAAAAAAGTGCAAGATTTTTTTCTCAGTGTAAATATTATTAGGAATACAATGTAGATTTTTTACTCATTCAGTATTTATTCCAATTGTTTTACTATTGAAACTAGTAGTTAAAAACTAACTGGTTGAAGTAGGCAGAATAAGTTCTCTTTTTTTTCTAGTTGAAATCGATTATGGTCTTTATTAAAACAACTAAACGCATTTCTTGGAACAATTAGTCAAGTTAGTTGATTGTACTCTTCAAGTAGTCATGTTTTTTTAAAAATTGTTCAAAGTTGTATCAAAAGTTTTTTTTTTCATTTCATTTTTCATTTTATAAATTTTTTGAATTTGTAAAACAGGATTCTCAGTAATTGAAATGATAATTTCGATTAATTTGAAAAAGCAGTAGGTACATGTACTGCCAGTCGCATTAATAAATTTCATATATAATAAAAAAGTCGCATTAATAAAGTTCATATATTTATAATAAAAAATACATAACATATTGTATTTTTTACTTTAGAAAATAATCTTTCTCAATATAAAAGATATAGAAAATCACCTTACGTCATCATAATTTCTACATTTTTTGACTAGAACGTACAGCTACAACTACTATACTACATGCCAACGACTTCACAGAGAGAACTGTTTTGGTTATAGCAATCATTGATTTGGTAAAATATGGACCCACCAAAATTTTGGGTACTTCAACCAAATATTTGGTTATGAAAACCAAAGCTTCTGTTATAGCAACAAATGCTCAATTTTTCTGACTGATACTTGAGTTGCAATAAAAAATAATTTGGTTATCATACCTGCAGTTTTGGTTGAACTATTCAAAACTTTGGTGAGCTTATATTTTATTAAATCAATTGTTGCTGTAACCAACAATTTCTCACCGTGTACAACACAAAAATTTTGAATAGTAGACGGAGAGAAAAATTTGGTTACAACAACTATTGATTTAGTAAAATATACGCCCACCAAAGTTTTGGGTAGTACAACCAAAATTTTAGGCATGCTAATCAAATTATTAGCGATTGCAATTTAATGATCAGTCATGAAAATTGAGCATTAGTTGCTATAACAAAAGCTTTGGTTGTCATAACCAGAGTTTTGGTTGTAGTACCTAAAAGTTTGGTGGGTCCATATTTTACTAAATCAATCACGGAAAAAAAAGATGAGTTGGAACAGCACATCCCATTTGACATTATGGCTCCACCAAATCTCATTTGTTGGAGCAGCTAATTTTTGTGTATAACTAGCAAATGCATTTGCAGTATTAGTATAATGCAATAGCTGATGAAGGATACCAACTGCGCTATCGTAACACAAAAATATGCTGCTTCAGCAAATTGGATTGGGTGGAGCCATAATGTCACATTGGATGTGCTGTTCCAACTAATCTTTTTTTTCCGTGATGATTGCTTTATACGGAAAAAACCATATGGTTGTCACAACTTCATAAATAGTAACATTTGCCCCAACTGTTTTCATGGTGCATATAACCTCACCTGTGGTTGGTGCAACCACATGAGAAGTTACTACAAGCTTCACAAAAATTGCAGTAATTTTAATGTTGTTTCACCAACCACAAATAAGGTTGTCTACACCATGAAAATAGTTCGGGAAAATGTTACTATTTATGAGGTTGTGACAACCGTATTGTTTATTCCATGTAACCAAACCATTTCTCTCCGCGTACAATACTGTATGTTGTAAAATTTATCATATTTCATCCCGATTCCCCAATTACTATATTTTTTAGTAAAAACTACTAGAATTTCCTCTCAGTGTATCAAACTAACTCTTATTTTTCGCCAATTCTGCACAAACGTTATTACGGGCTTGCCATTACCGCCGCGTTTCCGTACACATTGCGCTGTATGAAAGTAGCGTTAACATGCGTCCCGGTGCGTTGTATTTCCGCCAGTCACACACGCGGTGCACGAGATGGGGGTTGTTATTTACAACAAAACGTAACAATTGCAACACGAGAGCACGCATTGCTTTCTTCCCCGCTCGCCTCGCGCTGGCAAACGGGTTCGAGTCGTCATGTTACATAAAACGCCATGTTGCGCTATCGCCCGATGGCTGCATGGAAATTGTATTTTGTATAAAGCCGAGCGCCGGCTATGAAACCAGCATGGCGGATGCTTACAAATAGTTGCAGGGCGGTGATGTACGCTCCCATGTATAAATGCGAGCCAGCTTTTGTTCGCCGGCGAACCCAATGAGGCCGCGGTGAATGTGGGCCAAAGGATTTGTTAGTTCCTCTCATGGAGACGTGCGAGGGGGAGGATCCCATCAAGCAAAGAATTCATTCAGCGATGGTTCCCGCCGAGCATTTCGTTGGACTTGTTGATTGTATTGTTCACTGAGAACAAAATGTAGTAATTTGTACTATGAGAATTGGAGAATTTATTATGCTATAAGAAAATATACAATTATATTTTAATTTTTCAGATATTATAGTACATTTAGACAGTGACAGATTTGTTTTTACCATGCAATATGGTAAAACGTCAAATATCGCAGTTATAAGTTGATTTATAGTGAAAAATAAGAAACCTATAGGATTTTTTACTTTAGTGAGTAACAGGTCTCAGTAGACAACCTAGTGAACCAGGCCAATGACATAGGGCTCACAGTGAACATTATAATACAGAAAAAAAAGATTTATTGTATCAGCAAAAAGATGTGCTGTTTCAACACAACTTGATATACACTGAAAAAAATCTTGCACTTTTTTCCAAATATATTGCACTTTATATATATTGTACTTTTTACAATATAAGTGTAATTTTTACAATAATATTGCAAAACTCGCAATAATTATTTTTATTCACAATTTGCTAGTAATCGGATATTTGGATGTGAATTACTAGCGAGCTGTGAATAAAATATCGTACTGTGAGTTTTGGAAATTGCCTATTTTGACGAAACGATTACAGCCCTCGGCTTCGCCTCGGGCTACAAACTTCCGTTTCGTCGAAACCGACATTTCCAAAACTCGCAGTAATATACTATACTTATTACAATATTGTTTGGTAGAATCGTCATATTGTATTAATTAAAATATGTATGATAGTTTTTACTATACAATTTTGGGAATTTTCAAATTCACACATGCAAATGATCGTACTATACGAATTGTAATTTTTACTTTTCTGTTACAAAGAATATAATACGTCTGTATAGTTGAACATGTAATATAATATTTTAACTCATATAACTCGTTTTTTAGCTTGCAAACTTTGATATTTCTTTTTTAAAGAGAAAATATTGTACATGTAAAAATATGCGTGTTAAAAATTCATTGTATAGAGTAAAATTTAACATACATTTTAGAATTTTTCTAATATTGTATCTTATTTTGTCATTCAGCTTATGTCATGAATAATTATAGTCACTGACAGCTATAACTGTAAAAAATGCTTATTTATATACTTTAAGTATATTTGCAATACTGTGTGGCATTCTGGCATTTCTTGAAATCTAAATTACTAAGGATTTAAAAATTATATTATTAAAAGTTTGGAATGTATAGTTAAAAACGAAATATGTAATAGAATTTTCACCACAAAATATATTTATTGTTACAATATTATTTTACAATATTTTCACTATGGTTTCGCAAAAACTTCAATGATTATTTTTCTTATTACAATATTGTTCACTGGAATCGTCATATTGTGTATATAAGTCACAATATGTATGACGGTTTTTACTACACGATTTTAGAATTTTCAAAATTCACACATGCAATTCGTACTATATAAATTGTAATTTTTACTTTGCTATTACATAGAATCTAATATCTGTGTAAAGTGAAACATGTAATATGATATTTAAACTTTTTGTAACTTTATTCACTAAAGTAAATAATACAAAATGTTTAGTATTCTTTACTTTATACTGACTTATAATTGTGATACTTGACGTTTTACTATACTGTATACTAAAAATTAATGGATTTATGACTAAATGTAGAATGCTATATGAAAAATTTGAATAACATCGTTGATTTCCTTAAAATATAGTAATTTGTACAATATTTATAGTAAAAATAATAAAAATTGATAAGTTTTTTTCTTAGTACATGAATATAGTTAGTAATAATCTTAAATCATGTTATGAATGTGCTATTTCTAATTCTGAATATTGTTAATGATAATCACTTACGTGGGAACCTTTTTTCTTGTATGAAATTCATAGCGATTGTTTTTTTATTATTACAGTTTCGCACTAATAATTTTTAGACACATATTTTGGAGAATTACGTTTGGTGTTGAATTATTAGGTTACGAAAAAATGATCTCATTTAGTGAATTTCATTTTCTGTGATTAAAATTTCATAAAGAATATATGTTTGCAAAGTGCAGTTGAGAGTTTGCATGGTAACATGAGAAAAAAAATTTATTTCAAGGTTGTAAAGAACGTAAAAAAACAGAAATTTCCTAATAATCGAAAACATGCTTCCTGTCTGTTAAATCTAGTGATAGTTTCAGTAATTTCGCCAATTTTTTATTGATTTTCAAAAAAGATATCCCTTGGATTTCTTATTGGAAAAGAAATAGTGATAAACTTTTTTATCATACATGTAATGTTCAAATAAATACTAAAAATAGATTTAAGACGTTATCGACAAATATATAAAAGAAGAAATCATCAGACTTTCATGAAAATAAGTATGCTTAAAAGATACTCATCAAAACTCGATGTCATTCGAGTGTTATCTTAAGGGGGTCGTCTACTTTTTAGGCCTGATTTTTTACCCTAACTTTACCAATGGATTGAAAGAAAACTACTCATTATTTTTTAATGCGGTTTTTTTCTCTGTGGTAGTTTAATTCTTTGACTTTTCACATTGTTTTTTCATAATTCGTTATGTTCACCCCCGTAGCTAATACACGCGGTTCCCCGGGCTTTCATCGAAAATGTAGAGGCAGATGGGGTAACCAACTTTGCAGGTTTAGAGTTTTTGAAAAGTGAAAAACCAAACAGTTTTTTATTTGTAATTACTTCCATCAAAAGTTGACACGAGGTTTTTTGATTATTTTTTTTTTTCAAAATGGCCGACGTACAAAGTAAGAATGACGTTTTTTCACGTATTTTGATCCACAATTATTAATATAAATACTGAACTAATTGAAATTTTGCAAAAAGCTTGTGTCAACTTTTGGCGACATGTTAGCCAAAAAGAATTAAAAAAAAAAAATTAACTGGATATGTACATTTCTTCTTGGTGAAACCGGTTACCCCATCTTAAAAAACACAAGTTTTGGGAAATCGACTTTAAAGATTACGCTGGAAAAACTCAAAGAAAATCCATAGGATTCTCTTGCACACACGTACTCGTATAAATAAGGATTTATAATAGATCTTTAAAAAAAATATCTTAGCAGGTTTTATTTAAAGTGACGAAAGTGCGGACGAATGCAGCTGGAGTCGCACAAATTTATCGTGTGCGGTTGTATATTTCACGACCTGTAGCACTCAAACTATGATGAACTTGACTGAATCTATTTAACAGCGTATTTTTTATACCTTTCAGATAAGAAATATGTGGAAAAGAAAAAATCGATTTTTTGAAAGGTAAAAAGTAGACGACGACGAATTAAATATTGAATTTTTTACCAAAACCGTGAAGCAAATGAAAATGCGTTATAAAATGATGAAATTGAAAATTTTTGAATGCGTGAAGTTCATAAAAAATGAACATTGTAAGGTTTTTCCATATTTGAATGTCAATTAAAAATCGTAAAAAAAATTGTATACATACGTATGTATCAAAAATTTAATTTTCAGATACACCAGAAGATTCCCGCTTATTTTCCCGAATGCAGTTTCCCGACAAACACTTTTACCGACAGCACTTCTCCTGACAGATTATGTTCCTGACAAAAATCCTATGATTGAATTAAGTTATATTTTTCCTGACAGCACTTTTCCCAAAAGACGATTCCCAAAAATAAAAAAAGTGTTCCTTTTTTAATCAAAGAAGACATGCTTTTACGATAAGTTTTATTATTTTGATTGTTTGACCGTAAATTTACATTTTTTTACTTATTCTTCATTAAAAAAAATTTTAAAATAGAAAAAAAGTTCATGAAGAAAAAAAGTTCACGAGGAAAAAAAATTATAACTTTTAAAAACTTTTTAGAATAACTGATCTAGTACCGGTATATTCATATAAAAAAATAGAAAAGCAGTGTCGAAAAAAATGTTGCGGGTAAATTGTTTATCGGGAAAAGTGTTTGTCGAGAAAAAGGTCGTCGGGAAACTGCTTTCGGGAAAGTGACCGGGTATCATCCCAGAAATTTCCATTTTGAAATATTGAAAAGTCTTTTCATGTAATTTACTTAATTTCAGATATTGCCGACATCTGAGGATTAAAAAAAATTTTATCGAACCGTATTAAAATAAGGAACAATACCCAGAATAAGAAAAATAAAACTCTTTATTCTAATATTTATACATTTTTCACATCACTTAGATTAAAAAAAATCTTTTTGTAAGATGTAACTTAAAACTAAATCAGCATGTTGCCAGCTCATCAACATCCAAAAACGACAAAGGAAAACGAAACACAAAAATGATAAAATCACTCCCTCAGCTATCGAATAGAATGTTTCAAACAATGAACGTAACATATCGCATGCAATACCACGCAATGGACAAAGCAGAAATTTCATGAGTTTGCAAATTTCGCGATACATATTCTCTCTCCCGAGTCCAACCTATATCTCTGAATAAATTTCATCGCAATTTCCACACCTCCCCCAGTTATCAGTATTTTTGCATAAACATAACCACGCACACCGACAACGATATCGCTGCATAACATTTTTCACTCCAACATTGTAGCTCTTCCAACCGCCTTGTAAAGAATCGCCTTGTTTTCCGCCCAAACACCGAATTTCCCAACCGGGAAATTCTCGAAATAGCTCCAAGTTTCCAACTCCTTCAATCCCTCTTGATTTTCATCCAAGATTACACGGAGAGAAATTTCGGGCCATTCGCTGATAAAACGCCCCTAAGGGAAGAGGGGCGGAGGGGAAGGGAGGGAGAGGGGGAAAACCGATTACCGTTCTCTCTCTTACAAGAGAGAGAAAAGTCAGCACACGCGAGTGTTCTCAAATTTCTCTAGATTCAGCCTTTTGACTTTTTACGAGGTTACCCAGTGAACTGAAATTAACCATGAATGCACTTTTAAGTTGCGTTGGTTTTGTGTAATGATGTATGAAAAAAAAATTTTCATCACTCTAACCTCAAAACTGACATTTTGACGTGACTTTAAGGCTATCGTGATGAAAAATATTGTTCGCAATCGTGAGCTATCGCCAATTTTGGCTCATCTTATTTTGAACCTCGCCTCCGGCTCGGGCAAAAACGTACGGCTTCGCCAAAATTGGCTCTAGCTCCCGATTACGAAAATAACTATTTCCTAACTATTGAAAAACAAGGTTAAGAAAAATATCTACATAGATAGAAGTTATAACGAAAACTATGATCTGAATTAATTGTTGTCTTTAAGTGGTTCTGCAAAATTCATTAAGCATTGAAAGAAATGTACATATTTTTTATTCAGATATCGCATTCGTTATTACGAGTAAAACAATATTGTCTCTTTCAGTGACAATGTAGAAATAAATCGATTATTTTCTAGGAGTACAAAATCTCAAATAAAAAATTTCACTCGAATAGAGTCAAATTGACACTTGATAATTCGATTTCCAGGATTCTCACTCGAAAAAATTTAGAGTGGTGATTTGAATGTTTCAAACTCAAACTCCATCAAGTTAAAAAAGATATTTGCGTTTTAAATCTGAGAAATCTGATCACTTAAACTTGGGATCCGAATATCTTTTTTGTTTTGAGGTTTTGTAAAAAGTGTCAGAGAACAATTTCTCCTAGAAAAGTATGAAAAAAATTTGTTTAAATTTTGATTCATTTGAACTGGACGATCCTGTATTGAATACAAGCTCATAAGTTGTCAAAATTGAGCGTTTAGAGCAAAAGACAAATTAGTCAGAGACAGATAGAGTGGCAAATCCCTGTCTCTTAATACTTTTTATTTTGCTCTTAACCGCTAAATTATAAGACACAGAATACCAACAATGATTGAGGAGATCAAAGAACATAAGAAAAACCTAAAATTGAAAAAGATTTTCATAAGAACTTTGAAAGATTTGATAAAGTTCCTCTTATAAGAAACAAACTTATAAAAACATAAAAACTCATACGTTTTCTTTTGTTAATTTAAAGTTTTCTCAAAACATACACGCAATTCCGTGTATGGTACCATTTTTTCTAAACTTGAAAGTAATGAATTCACTGGAGTAAACAGATTTTCAGTGAAAAAACTGAATTAAAAGTTGAGATCGCGGTATCTCCTCATCTACTCAAGATGTTTTCATCTGTTTCCCGCAATCCGATTTGCTTTCGTGATTCATATATTTCGCCGATTGCTCGGCCAGAAGGCTCAAGGAATTGGCTGGTTTGTTCTCCGACAAAAGAATACCACGTTTGAAAACGCTGGTACCTATCCCCCCTCCGGCCCGGTTCAAGGAAGGAAGGGGGAACACCGCCACCGCGTTAGTACATGATATCGAGCCCGTGTAGCTACTGATAAGAGCTGCGCTGCATCCTATTCTCCCATTTACACCTACTCCCGCGGCGGATGAGGCTCGAGATCAATATCTGAAAACGAATAGGGCGAGGTACCCCTGAGCCGCCCATACTCGCCTGGATTGGCGGCCCCTGGAGCGGCTTCCAGGGAGCTGGTTGTCGCTCGAAGGCGGAGCTTCAAAGGCCGCCGCGTGGGGAGAAACGCTCGTGCCGCTGACGGGATCATAAATCATGATCAGTCGTTCTCACACCGCCGTTCGGACAACAACGCGCTTGGTACCCGCCGATTGAGACAGTGTGAACAGTGTGCAGTTGGGATAAAGTGTCGCGCTATGTGCCTTTAAGAGGTTCCGGTATGTGTAGTAACGAGAGCCCCCCACCTGCCAAGGAACAAATGACAGTGAGTCTTGGGAACCCGATGGCCGGGTTCCTTCCCGGTTTGGATCAGTATCGGCTTCACTTCTACCACTACGCGATGGCAGAGAGACTTCGTCAACTCCAAATGCATCCCCAACATCACGGTGTGGCCCACGCGGCTTCTGGCGTACCTCATCTGAGCCTTACCTCGACTGGGTTTTCGGCTCCACTGCCCTTGTACCCTACCGCACCCGGGTACCCGAGTCGATTGGCCCTTTCCATGGCGCTGCTGCATCCCACTCATCAGAGGATCCCGGAGGAGCCCAAACCTCAGCACAGCTACATCGGGCTCATCGCCATTGCTATTCTCTCCGTGCCTGAAAAGAAGCTGGTCCTCTCTGACATCTACCAGCACATCCTCGAGCATTACCCGTACTTCAGGTCGAGGGGACCCGGCTGGAGGAACTCCATAAGGCACAACCTTTCCCTGAACGACTGCTTCGTTAAATCCGGTCGAAGCGCGAACGGCAAGGGCCATTACTGGGCCATTCATCCGGCCAACTTGGAGGATTTCCGTCGAGGGGATTTTCGGAGGCGCAAGGCCCAGAGGAAAGTCCGTCGGCACATGGGCCTTGCCGTCGACGAGGAACCGGATAGCCCCAGCCCGCCTCCGCTGCCGCCGACTCCGCCGTCTTCCGGGGGTCTCGTGCCGTCTTCGCAACCGATCACTACTTTGTGGAACCCGCATTCCGTTCAGCAACAACCCGGTTTTCACGGGCAGTCCACTTTGAGGCAATCCAGGCGACCTTCGTCTAGGAAGCGCCAGTTCGACGTTGCGTCCCTTTTGGCTCCCGATGACCAAGTCGAGTTCAGGCCAACCAAGGTCATCAAGGAGCGGAAGGAGCGATTCAGCTACAGCGAGGACGAGCTTCAGGAACCGGAACTTGAGGTGGACGATGAGGAAGTTGACGTTGTCGCCGAGTCTAACGTCGAGCGAGAGTCCCCTTCGGGCAGTCCTGAGACCAAGATCGTGGGCCCTGTTAACGGTCCTTGCAACTGGAACGGCCAGGTCCAGAACGCTCCTATGCATTTGTACGAGCATATTCACGTCAGAAACTGTTATGTACCGACCAACGCCAACACCAGCTCGGGCGTGTAAAAAGCTCGCGCGGCTTTTTTTCGGTAAAGACTCTAGTCTTTGTTTGGACGTTTTGTGGTGATGAGTGAGAGAAAACATTTCTGTGGATATTGGTAATGAAAGGATTGTACATATTTGCAGATAAAACTTTTCGTGGGGAAGAATACGAAGACTCGGAAAAATGATTTTGTGGGTTCGATTGAACTTGTGTTTTGTTCATTCTATTTTATTTTGCAAATTTTAGTCGAATGTCGCGAGGATATTCCGTTTTTGTGCTGGACCAAAAATCATGCCTTCGTTAGAAAGACAAAATCTTTTTCACAAATTTCTCGAAGTATAATGTATTTTTTATTTTTCTTTCAAGGTGCAATTCCGATTTTATCAAATGCGTTCTTTTTTTTCTAAAAAATGATTATATTGATTTAGTTTTAAGAGAATCCTGAGTATGAGCGAGCAACTGGAAGATCGAAAAAAGTGACGGGTAGTCTCTGAGAGCATAAAAAGTTATTTTATTGTCTCCAGAATTTGCTTGTAAACTGAAATTCGATTTCTTCGTTTCGTAGCTCGTTCTTATTATTTCATACTTGAGTATTTCAGTAATCAAATCAGAATATACAGTCTCTTGGAGCATTGTTTTCAGTACTAGAGTTTTTATTTGTCTTCAAAGGATTTGTTTATGAAATTCGCCGATTTTCTACCTTGATATGATATATATTTCAGCGAAGTTTTCGTTATATTGTTGTATTTTTTACACTTTTTTCAGAATTCGAAAGTTTCTCAGAGTCACAAAGAAGTTTTTTTTAATGGAGAAACTTTTTTGGGTATTGCAATCTTGTCGAATCTTTTTTCAGTCTATAATAGTCTATCACATCTTAAATCAATAACGATTCTCTGATTTTTTGCACCAGGTTAGTCTTGAAAGTTAAGTTTCATGTAACTATTGGCTGTATTTTGGGAGACTGAATGAAAATCGACGGTCTAAAGATTGATACAAGATTCCAACTCACAGTAAAAAGTAACCATGTACTCTAAACAGTAAAACTAAATGTAAATAAATCTCTCCTGCATGTGACTTATACGCGTTGTATACACTGGGGATAAATGTTATCACACTTTTTGCGTTAGCACACATAAAGTTTCATTTTCGACGAAATAAGGAGTTTTGTTATGGCGATTAAAGAGTTTTAATATTTCCAAAGCGAATATTGTCGTGAAATTCTCGACCGGTGTGCGTAATTTTTATCGAAAAAATGCGAATAGGTGGACTATGGAGTGGAAAATGAATTAAATGCAATAAATTTAATAAAGTTCTGTTCTAAAATATACTTTTTTTTCTCGTGTTCACCCGAATCCTTTCTGCATTGCGAAAAGTACCTTACATTGAAAAAATTCATGCAATAATCACTGAAAACTGCAAATACTCGAGATTCCTTTATTTGGAGAGACAATAGCTCGCGCGCCATTGGTTAATGCACGCTGCGTGTTGTTCAAACAATCAATTAGGCCTAATGGTTGGTCTAATAATAGAGGAAATGCGTTTCCAATTATTTGTCGAGAGTAAATACTTGGGAGCATCTTCTTGGACGTTTTCGGGGAAAAAGTTCTCGAGGGAAGTTTGCGTCAACTAATCCAGGGTCTTAGGATTTGTCTCGAGATTTATTTGTGGCAAACAGATCGGGCCACTTGGAAATGGGTTTTCTAGGGAGCAATGGAATGCCATTGTCCAGTGGACGCGTGTGGTGTTCGGTAAACGCTGTCATTTTCAACAGGAAACAATTACTCCCTTAATGAACGTACTTGGCGATCGCTTCGTTAGTTAATTTATACTCAGAATCACAGCTAGTTGAAAATCCCTTCAATAATGCATTCGTGTAAGTATGAGTGAATTTCACAAGTTTTGGAAATAATTCCCAAGTTTTCTAAGAATTTGAACAGTTGGAGGAGTTATTAATCATATTGGTTTTTAAAGATGATTGAAATACTAAATTAGAATTGAACGTTTTAAGTAGTTATTGAATGGAAAGTTACATGAGTTTGGGATGATATTAGAATTTAATGATGTTTTGAAATCGTCAATTGTTTAGAGTTGTTTGGTAACATTCTAGAAGCTAGGTGATAAATAAAAATTTTTTTCCCATGCATCCGTAAAAAAGGCCACTTTATTTCTATGGAATGCGGGAACAACAGCCCCTTTGTGGGGTACTTGGAAATCAGCGGGAAATATCAACAAAAACCCTGGGAAACATTCATTAATCACGGATCAGGCAACTTTCTTCCCTGTGATCCGGGATTT
>JAPYZL010156774.1:0-18611 GCA_030522825.1 Platygaster orseoliae
AGTGGCCACTTTTACACATGCATGGGAAAAAATATTGTATGCTACACGAGACAAAAAGGATGATTCTAACTCGTGCAATTGCGCACTCGCTTCGCTCGTCGTCAACATCCGGGTACCATGGGTACTATTACGATTATTTCCCTCAGATGCTTTGCCATGGTGGCGAAGGTTTTCCCTCAGCTGCTTTACCATAGTGGGGAAGTCTAGGTGCATGACTGATTTCGCCAGCAGCAGTGGCAGTGATGTATGTTGATGTATAGTGATATACGCCCTGTGAAAATGACATTTTATTTCATGAAATCGTCAAAAGAGCAACCAATATGGCAGTTCCTCCGGTTCCCCGTCAATCAATTGCCGTCGACAATGAGGGGAACGAGAGGGAACGAGAAAATATAAAGAGGATTTTCCCGGATTCGAAACGGAAAACGGGTTTTAGGAAAACTTTGCCACGCTCTGCACGGAATTGCCGCAGCGCGTCCCGTTCAAGCCCATGTTCGCAAGGGTGCAATAGCCAGACGGTGAAAATTTTTTTACATGAGTTTTCTGAATTTTGTAGTCTAAGGGTTATTAAAACTTTTAAAGGTCCGTATCACAAAATCAATTATAGTTTTCTCACAGTAAAATTCCAAAAAACCATTAAAAACCATACGGCCAATCCATGAGAACGTTTTCAACGCTTTTTTCTCAAAACTACTTTTCTCAAACTGGTTCACACTATTTCCAAGGAACCAGTAGACGTATTTTGATGAGCTTTGTTTTTCAATGTGTGTAAATGGTTGTAATGTGTGTAAATGGTAGACGCTATCGTCTGACGGACGTTTTTTTTCCTATTGTTTATAACAAATGTTTGATGAATTTTTAAAGTTTAAAAATGTGAAAGAAACGATTTTTTTTCTATAGTCTGCCATTTTGAAAATTTTTATGTTAAAAAAAAGCCTCCGTCAGACGATAACTACACTACCATAGATTTAAAAAAACATTTACTCTTGCTTTTCAGACAAGCCATTTTAGAGATTTGGTGTGATTTTAGAGATTTAGAAATTTGCAAACTACGTTTACAAGGGCGCAGTGACCAAACCGTACAAATTTTTCATATAAGTTTGGTAAATATTATACTCTAGAAATTAATAAAACTTTAAAAAAACAGCATTCAAAAATCAATTACTGTAAAATTACAAAAAACGTTACGAAATATGACCAAACCATAGGAACACCCCCTTAAGGATGGCTGGATATTGTTAAATTGATTAGAGATATGACTATTCCGGATGATCATCCGGAATACAAACAACATTCCTATGGACTGGACACTTCCATTCCAATAATAGTATATTGTACGACTAGTTAGAGAAGGAGAACACTTCACGAGCGTGGAGTTTACCGCGCGAGCGTAGCGAGAGCGGTAAACACGTGAGTGGAATGACTCTCCTTCAACCACTAGTCGCACAATACTTTATTCAACTCCCGCAAGGAATATGTAAATTCGGGCCACTGCTGAGAGAGAAATGATGAATTACCTGACTGTTCACGTGAAAGTTCTTCTCTCACGCTAAACCGTGGGAGAAGTACGTACTTCTCCCATACTATGATCGCTGATACAACACGGTGGCCCTGAGTATCGATGTGGGTAAAGCGAGTATAGCTGAATCTTCCTTCGTCACATATAATAAATCCAAAATGGCCGCCGCGGAGAATTTGAAATCCACGTATGTAACAAATGCAAATTTCATATTTCCCGCGGCAACCGTATTGGATCTTTCGATTGTTACGACAGAGCTATAATCGATGTTGATCGAATCCGCACGATTGCGCGGAATAACCTCAAAGTAAACGCGACGTAAACAACCGGACGTCAACAACCGTAAACAAGTAAAAAACGAAAAACTACAAAAAACAACGCATGACAGATTTCTTGAAAAGTGAGAGTGAATATCTACGCCTTTAAACTCTGCTATTGCCGCGCGAAGTTCGGAAAAAGCCGCACTTACAGGAAATGAAAAAAAAAATTACCAGGGCCATTGTTATGTTCATCAGTCAGGTTGTTTGTCAGTATTGTATTGTATTATTGTATTGTATTGTCAGTATTGATTGTCAGTTTGTCACACCCATTGTTTGTTCCTCAATCACATATTCCTTGCGGTCTTTGAATAAAGTATTATGTGCGACTAGTGGTCGAAGGAGAATCATTCCACTAGCATATTTACCACTCTCACTATGCTCGCGCGCAAACTCCACGCTTGTAAAATGTTCTTCTTCTCTAATTAGTCGCACAATATATAATTATTCAACGACCGCAGGCATATGTGATTAAGGAGGACGAATAATGGGGTACCTGACTGATTTGTACGCAACAATGGCCCTGGTATTTTTTTTTTTTTCATTTCCCGCAAGTGCGACTTTCCCCGAACTTCGCACGGCATTAGCAGATCATATAGGTAGGTCACTTTCCTCTTGTGAAGCACTTTCACTTTCCTAAAAACCTATGATGCGTTGTTTTTTGTTGTTTTTCACTTTTTTACTTGTTTACGGTTGTTGAAATCCGATTGTTTACGTCGCGTTTACTTTGAGGTTATGGCGCGAAATCGCGCGGATTTGATCAACATCAATTATAGTTTCGCCGTCACAATCGCCGCGGGAAATATGAAATTTAAATTTGTTACACACGTGGATTTCAAATTCTCCGCGGCGGCCATATTGGATTTATTGAATGTAACGAAGTAAGATTCAACTATAACCGCTATACCCATATCGATACGCAGGGCCGCCATATTGTGTCGACACAGCTGATCACAGCGTGGGAGAAATACGTACTTCTCCCACGGTTTAGCGTGAGAGAAGAACTTTCACATCGACAGTCTAGTAATTCATCGTTTCTCTAACTCTCAGCAGGGGTCCGAAATTACATATTCTTTGCGGGAGTTGAATAAATGAATTAATAATTCTATTTTAATTCTATTCATTTTTACATTACATTTAATAATTCTAATTATTTTTAGGAAATCAATAAAAGGTTTTATTTGATAATTCATTTTTTACAATCAATAATAATTTCTTTCTCAGACACAAGGAAATTATTTATTTGAAAATAATGTTATGTAAAATAAATGTTATGAAAATAAAGTTATGAATCTCAATCTTTTAATATAGAAATTTCAATACTGGAAACATACAGTATAAATATTTTGGTCGAATTCCGTTAAAATTGACGGTAATCATGAGAATTAATGATAAATCAAAATTGTGAATATTTTGACCCGGATATAGGTATTTTCCTCATTCCTCGTTTTCTTCATGGATATGTGTGAATGAAATCTAAGAATAAAGTTTTTATTGAGAAAGCTTTTTCCTGAATTTGCAATCGTTTAACTAAAAATTAGTTATTTCAGAATAATCTTTCCATTTCGCAGTCAAGTGATATTTTAGAACTTTTATATAATAAACATAGTATATTTTCATAACTTTCAGAGGATTCAGTAAACTACATTCATTGATGCCGATCTACCATAACTGCCTATTTATTCAAAAATGTTATTATATTTTCCTTGATTAATAAAAAACGGGATTGAAGAAGAGAAGGGATGAATAATCATTCACTTGAATGATTATTCATTTGTTTTTTATTTATTGCAACCCATCAAAACAAATAAATGTTTTTCAATAAATTTATATTCCCAATATTAACAATTTTCCTTTATAAATTTAAATTATTCGTGTTTACAATGAGAAAAAAAAGTTGTTTAGAGAATAAATGCATTAAAAATTAATATTTCTAAAAGAAAATTAAATTAAACATTCACGAGAATACTTTTCGGCGAACCTCTTTATTTATTCTCATACAGTAGAATGAAATAAATTTCTCAATTGAATAAATAGATATGGTGAATTCGCATCAATAAATATCGTTTACTACATTCTCTGGCAGTTATAGAAATATAATATTTTTATCATGTAAAAGATCGGAATATAACTTTAAAAAGCTGAAACTATCGAGAAGGTTATGTTCAACACCAAAACAAAAACAACGTTAATTCATTAGTAATTGTATATATTGAAAACAAAAAACCACTCTCTGTTTTCCTTTCCCCCTTACTGTAAAAAATTCGAATAAACTTAAAAATCTAAAATATTATTAAAAAAATATCAAATTTATCAACGCGTGGTTTTGTTGGATGTCAACAAATGTCAAAAAAACAGGAAAACAATAAACAAACAAAAAACTACCAAAATACAGCTGTTTTGGGGAACCGAAATCGAGAATTAGATAATGAAGGTTTTGTGCCCAAGGTTTGAATATATATCGTTTTTGATTTTAAAATACAATTCAAAATTTTTCAATCAATACATTTTTAAAAACGGTGGCGATCCTTACCTTTTGTTGACTACACGGAGAATACCAGTGTAATCTCACGAACACCCTCACTGGAGAAAGTTTTTTACTCGCGTTTTTTAATCACTGTCGCGACGCGAGCCGCGACACGAGCCCTTCGTGTCGATCGTTTCTTCCAAAATATTCTCTCATATTCTCCGCGTAGCGTCAGCAATGACGCTGTGTTTTCGTCGGATCCAGTCTGAGCACACAGCTGTCCTTATAGCTGGAGCGTTTTGAGCCGACTGAATCGGACTGTGGAAGGATAGCGGGGAGAAGCGGGGAAAGAGGTAATCGGCGCTCGAGCCTTGAGCGCACGTGAGCGCACGTATACGCACATGTATGCAACACATGCTTGAATTCGTATCGCTACTTTTAGAGAAATTCTTTGTAAGTTGCCACCCTATAGCTTTTTTATGTATATCTCGTTAACAAATAGACTTATCATGGATGTGAATATACGATTAGAAAGAGGAAGGATATACCTACAACTTAGGGTACGAGGTTTTTTTAATTAAAAAAAAAAAATTTTCTTTCAGACAATTCTGTCAAGTGTCGAAAATTGACCACCCGAAAAAATTTGATGTTGCCACCACCCCCCTAAAAAATCGCTGAAAATACTTGAGAATGAGGTGAAAACGTTTAAAATTAATGAAAATAGTCAAAATTTGTTGCATTCGATACGAATGTACACAGTTTTTCAACAAGAATTCTAATGTAAAATACGATCAAAGTAAAATATGATGATTTTGATGATGATTAATCCTCATCGTTGGATTCACAATTTGGACAAGAGTAAACACTGTAACGCATATTGACACATTTAGCTTGGACAGCTTCTTTGCATGTGCGACATTTGATAGAGTTATTGCTGTCCAATTTAAAAAATTGTTCAATTTTTAAAAAAAGGGTGTCATCTTACAAAAAATACACTATTTCGGAATACATTGCGAAAAATTCGCCTGTTTACTGTACGTTCGAAATTCACTTTCAATTATGAAAATAGAGTCAAATTGAGTTGAAAAAAATTGACTAATTTTTATCTTTCATTTTTTCACAAACCACATTTCACACCCATTTCGGTACACTTCGCGTTTTTGTGCCTACTCGCACTGAAACCGCATTGAATTGATGTTGCTCATCGATGACAGCTAAAATTTCGGTTATGGCAGAACTGCAATGTCAAAATACGGGGAGGGTGGCAACTTACAAAGAACTTCCCTACACATTTCTTGAAATCCAAGTGGCGAAAGATGTGGAACTCGACACTTCTGATTTTTATAAATTAATTATAAATACTTCGCGGCTCTTTGAGTGTTCGAACCATGTTCACATTATTTATTGATTTTTAATGCCGAAACATGTTCTGCATACAAATTTGTACAATCTCGGCTTCATTGAAAAGTTATTCGGTAAAAACAAATCGGTGTCGTCTGTTAACGAACATCTTTCTGTAAGTATTGCTACTGTTGTCGCCCTCACCTCTCAATACAGCCTGCAATGATTCAAAAATCATGCTTTTAACACTATTTCCAGAAAAAGAACTATCTCTTTTTTCAAAAACACCCTTTTTTGCATTTTTATAATTTTTTTTACTCCTTTTTTTGGCCTGGAAGCCAAAGTGAACTTTTTATATTTATACTGATTACGGACATCTGTCATAGGCATAGGCACTGTAGACAGTGCTCGGGCCCTTGAGTCCGGGGCTCAAGTTTGTCACTTTTATTTTTCTTTTTGCTCTTTTAAGGGAGCTTGCTTCTTTGTTAGGCCTAAAACTTTTTTTTTATAATTTGTCTTGGGAAAACTATTCAAGTTAAAAGGCTGAAATTTCGCATGATTTTGAATAAGAATTTATTTTATCTATACAAATTTTTTTTAATACGGGTATAAAAAAGGGGGGAGGGAGGAGAATATCAATGACTACCCGTAATAAACGCTACCGGAAGTGATTGAAGACGCTGTACTTAAGCAATCGTGACAAAATGTTGCACAAATGTGTTAAAACACTAAAGGGTTGTATAATAAAAGTAAACTGGAAAGAGACAAAAATATTAACAATTTTTTATTTTACATAACAATATGCGTAAAAAAAACTTCAAAAATCGATTTTTTTTGTTTATACCCTTAAAGTGCACCGTGGGTGTCATTAAATACATGCGTTTTGGATTTTCCAAAGACATATGGAATTCGATTAATATGAACATGTTGCGAAGTCTAATGGCGAAGGATGCTATTAACATAAGATAGAATAGAAAGGCACCCGGATTCGCGGGTGAGTCTCGATTCGGCAGGTACTCGAAGCAGACGCTTCGAATTTGGTGGGTGTTCGAACTTAGTGCGTGTAAATGTGGTCTTAGAGTGGAAATTTTTAACTTTATCGTATGGTTCGTGATTAATCGTCAACTTAAGTATAGTAAGTCGAAAAAAAAATTTTTTGGTGCATTTTTTCATTGTTTATTTATCTATTTATACGTAAAACCTTCGCGCGCGAACGCTGATGGGTCAACGACAATAATTGAAACGCAAAATAAAGAAGAGTTTTTTGGAGGGAAAATGAGCAACGATGAAGAGGGCGAGGTCACATAACTCTCTGATGAATCTGAAACTGAAAGCGAAGTGGATGATGGATTGGAAAACACTCTACCCAGCAAAAGAGTGCGCCAGAACAACCCAAGTTGTTCTGAATATCGAATCGCTCAAAACTGAATGGAAAAGATGGCTTCGTGTGAAACAAAATTGCATGGGCAGAAATGTGGGCATAGCAGATCACCTAACATTGTCATGGGAGATTCCTATATGCGACCTGCAATATGCCACTACAAAAAAGACAAAAAAACGGAAACGCGCTGCACAAACAACGATGCTCATTGTACTTTGGGTGTCTACAACAGACACCCAAAGTACAATGAGCATCGTTTGGGTTTTTGTAACGACTGTGATCGGTTAGAATAGGATAATAATAATAATAATAATAATAATAATAATAATAATAATAATAATAATAATAATAATAATAATAATAATAATAATAATAATAATAATAATAATATAATAATAATAATAATAATAATAATAATAATAATAATAATAATAATAAGATAATAAGATCGATGTTCAGTTTTCATGCTTTTTCGTTTTTATAGAAAAAAATATAGAAATACAGAACATAGACAGTTTATGTTCCGTATTTATATATTTTGCTAATGTTTTTTATTCAATTTTGTATAAACTGAATAAAACTTGCCAGATACTGTGTTTTATTTTTCAGTAGTATTGCAGTTTACATTTTCTAAAATAATTGCCTTTTTTGAAACGAGCAGTATGAATGTTATTTGTTTATAAAAATGTCACATGAGGAAAGTACAGAATGTAATTTGTTGGAAAAAATATTCTACGAAACATTAGTTTTGAGTTTTTATACGAAAAAACCTAGTTTTTCGGCTTTTTCTTTTTCTTTTTCTTTTTCTTTTTCTTTTTACAATAACTTTTTTGACTTATTCAAATTTTCGAAATGTTTATCAAACTTACATTATTATACAAAGGTATGTTTGAACTATCAGAAAGTAATTTGTTTTGAAGAAAAGAAGTGATCCTGTGGGCACAGGACAACATAAAATACGCTGGGTGTTGAACACCCAGTGTACACTTTATGTGATTTTTTAGATGTGTGCACTTTAAGGAGTAAATAGTGATATTTTTTTTATTTGAAATAATTTTTTTTTCGATTGTCATTCGCTTTTGTTATACAACTCTATAATACATTTATGCATTATTTCGTCACAATTGCTTTATTACAGCCTTCAATCACTTCGGCTAGCGGGACAACTTACGAGATGACTGTCGGCCATTGATTCTCCTCCTACCCCCCCGCTTTTTTATACCAGCATTCGAAAAAATTTGTATGGATAAAATAAATACTAATCGAAAGTAATGCAAAATTTCTGCCTTTTATCTTGAATAGTTTCTCCAAGACAAATTTTTAAATATAAAATTTTTAAAAAGTATGGGTTTAGACCCAACAAAGTACCAACCTCAGTCAGTATTCATAGGAATTTTTTAATAAGCTTTGATATCTCCTTTTTTTACAGTATATCCATCCATACAGGCATCCACACATAATAATAATCGTTTTATTGAGCTTTCGCTTTTTTATTTCTGTTTTAAAACCAGGCCCCTAAGGGTCTAGTTACGGGCGTGACACCTTACGTCATCTCTTGAAAAATCGTCGTGATGCACATTTTTCTTAAGGAAATCTAAATATATATTCCATTGTATCAAGCTTTTGTATTGACCAAATGGTTGAAAACCGGTCCGCTTTCGCGCAGATATTCAAATACGCGACGCTTATTGGTCGGTGAAGTGTTGATATTGAGAAAGCGGGAAATTGATGCGCAGAGGCTAATACTTAGCGTAATTAGTATTATTATTATTGTTAGTAGTACTTAGCGTATCTTTATACGTGGCATCCACTTTTTGGTCCTGTACTACCCGATATGAAAGTTCTGCCGAACTTTATCAATAAACGAGAATAAATTGTGATTCGATTATTGCCCAAAATATAGCAAGACGTGCCAGCTGATCTTGGTGTCTGACATGAACGCCATGTAGAAGTGCGAGTAAGAAAGCGTGCGCGAATGATGTCTATGTAGTATTATATCTCGTTATGTTACGTTTACGATGTGGCGGTTGCAATCCAACTGAATTACGAAATTATACTGAAGTTTTATAACTCCAAATCAACAATTACGCTTCTATCAGGTACTTGGTAGCTGCGAGAAACATCGACGCTGGTGAAATCATACTACGTGAAAGCCCACTAGTCGTTGGGCCACTCAGTTTGGAAAATGTGAACTTTTGCTTCGCATGCATGAGATCAATTTTCACGAAATCCACACCTCTTGTTTGTTCCGGATGCAATGTTGCTCTCATGTGCAGTAAATCTTGTGAGGTAATTACCACATTTATAAAAAAGAAAGCCTTATCTGAAAGTAGCTTTCTCTATCAAAACAAACGAATAAAAACTAATCAAGATTTTATTCAGTTTTTATTACTGAGTACATCACATCTTATTAGCGTCTGATACAGATTTTTGTGATAAAAACTCCGTTATCAGTAAACATCATTTTCATTATTAAAGATCATTTAGAAGAGAAAATAGTGATTAAACTGAAGAAAATATATACAAGCCATCATGCAAGTGAATTCAGATGGTAAGTCATTCATCGCGTAACCACAAAATATAATAGAAATAACGTTAATTTCGGAAAATATGTACAGTGAATTGTTTTCCTTGATAACAATATAAATATGCTCCATCGTTTAGTAATTTAGATGTACTTTAGAAATTAATCTCGACATCTCAATGATGGTCTAAATTCCGCCTTCTTTTGGAACAATAACAAATCATAGTGTAAATCGTAAGTCGTAGTGGATAATAATATACTAATTTTTATTTATAGATAAGTTTTGTTCGTAATCAGGCGATATCTGTTCGTCCACCTACGGATGGCACCTTTTTACAATGAAGCCGTAACGGGGACGTTCCAGGGAATTACGTCCCTGTAACATATAAAATTCAAGGTTCCGTAGTTCAGATAGATTTCATGATTGTTAACAGCTCATAAATGCGTAATGTAGCTCAATAGGTAGAAATCCAGATTTTATTAAGTTGCATATAATCGGATATTAAAGAAATTAGTTCACGCGTTGACAAAGTATGAAAGAAACCACGGATTTTTATAAGCTAACGCGGCACCTTATCTATTTCACTACGCGAGATTTTAAACGTGGCACGAGGAAATTTTTAGGCTTTTAACGGCTTTCCAGTTTTATTTGAGTATGATAATTCTTTTTAGCAGGTTGAATGTAATCATACAAAAACGAAGTACACTTTCGACGTCCGTCGTTCACGTCTACGAAATTGTAGTCGCGTATCAATTAAAAAATGTATATGCTAAATTTCAAATGAACTCGATAATTAAACATTTTCTACGCTTAATCGCTCGAAAAACCTGGCTTTCTCTGGGATTCCTCTTTTGGCGAATTTATATAGGATTAGAACCTTACACATTCCTGTTACGTAACACTGGTGGTAGCGGTAACGCTATTGGAGTTCTGGTTTTTTGAATTTCAAGTGTTCTGAGTTTCGGTCGTCAAGCTCGAATCATATTCTCAGAAAAGTGAAAGTTTTTTTTTTCGTCGCAAAAAATCTACAAAACTGCCCCGAGATATCTGAAGATCGAAAAAATCTTCGACTAAGAAATAAGGACAACTGTGGACATTTCCATGGAGAGCTGTCATCTGATATGCAAAAAAGACAAAAAAAAAAAGACAAAAAAGAGAAAGAAAATTTCTATGAAATAGTAAGTCGTTTCCAACGTTATATTTGTGGCAATGGTACACCTTCCAAATTTAGAACTGAGAAAGTCGATGGAAGACTGAAATTCTCAACAATATCTTATCAATTGTAATAATTCAATACTATTGATACTGGTTATGTAAGTTTTCAAATATTTGACACAGTTAATTGATGTCTACAAAAAATTCCAATTTCGAATAGTAGCATAAAGGCGAAAACAGCCGATTTCGATTTCTACCGGGTAGCAAGGGGAATTCGTAGTAATACGCATGCGCATTAGGCATGCTGCGTATCAGCCTGAAAAACACCATTCGTGAAAGTCGAAACAGGGTTCCAAGTGATCTTGGAATGTTTGAGAGGCGAATGTGTTTTATTGTAAGAAAGTCATTTTGTGCCAAATAAACAAGGGATTTCTACAAAATGAATGACAATCCCGGCTGCTTCAAGGATTTTTATCCAGTAAAAATTACTGTACAGTCGGGTGTGAGCTCTGACCTGGGCGACGGATTCGGCAGAATTTTCTAGACATGTGACTAGTTATTCTGTTTTCGTCGTTGTCTTCTCGGAAAAGGACACAGGACCCGTATGTCCCGGCCAGGGTGCATGTAATACCGTACACACACTTCTACACCTTCTTACATGCGTCTCCGACCGTTACACTCACTTTACACATTCATGAAACACACGAGGAACGCAGTAGACTAAGTCTAAATGTCGTTGCTGACAGAAGGAGTGTATCGCGTTCAATCATGGAGGGCGGACATGCGGGCACTGAAAAGGTGCGGGCAGTACTGCCAAATTTATGATTCAAGGAATACGTACGGCAGGAGAAAAGTAGTGGGGAGAGCGTTCAGAACATACGTACAATACATACGGCTATTATACGATGTGTAAGACAATGAGAGACACACTGTTAGTTTACCTATACATATACACATCAGAGAGACCTAGGGATGCATTAATTGGTTTTTCTCTATATAGGATTTTACTAAATATAATAAAAAATTTGTTTTTATCTATGTATATCACCCGTGTACAGTCTTAACGATTCTTTTCTTAAATAACTTGATTTTTTTAGATTTAACATGTGATTTCAAATGCGAAGTCGAGTAGTTTACAAATTTTTGAGTCGAACGTAGGTACTATGTAGAAATCAGGTATGTTTGAAAAATACCACGTTCAAAATTGTTGCTTTTTTCGACCTAAAAAAAGTAAAAAACTCCTGAATCAGAATAAGATACTTTCAGAAGTAGAGAACCTGTAAATTAAATTTTTTTTGGATAAGGGGTATCAATAGAAGGTATGCAATATAAAATTTTTTTAAATTTTATTTATTATCGCCAAAAAAAAAGTTCAAAAAATCATAATTCGTCTTAAATCTAATACATATTTTTTGATCAAGCAAAGAACAAACAATACTTTTTAATAGTTTTATAGTATTGCAGTTGAAATAAATCACTGGTACATAGAGTTGTCCATTATTTTCAGCAATAGTTTTGTATCAATGCGTGTAACAGTTCGGTTGTCGATAAACGCCTTTGCATGTAAGATCCTAATTAGGGTTTTTTCTTCTAAAGAACTTCGGAACTTGGTTTTATTCCGATTAATACTGTTAAAAGTTCTTTCACGAGCAGCAGATGAATGCGGAAGTATTTAAATTATTTGAACGAGCTGCAAAATCAACGGGAACTCTAGTGACCCTTCGGCGTAGACAACTTTTTCCCGGAAGGTGTATCGACATGTCAGTGTCATTCGATTGAAACATCGATTTTCAACAATTTCCATTTTTGTCGGATTTTGCGTCCTCGAACTTTCAAAAACGTCTATCTATTGATTTCATTTTGATTTCATGATGCCAATGACCAATACAAAACTCGTATATACAGATGATACTGATGGCTTGATATATGAAGGGAAAATTTGAATCCATGTATCAATTGATGTTGGAAAATTCTAATTATTTTGATACTTCTGATATGAATGTGAAAATCAATTTGGAATTCAGTTAAAAAACAAAAAGGTTGTGGAGCTCATAAAAGATGAATGTAATAGAAAAATCATTACAGAATTCGTTGGCTTACGAAATGAAATGTATAGTATTCGAGTTGAGGGACAGGATAGGATCAAAAAGGCTGAAGAGGTGTCAAGGCATCCGTTGTCACAAAAACTTTAGATTTCAATGTTTACATCAACTGTTTGTATAATTTAAACCGACTTAAAAAAAAACGTTTATAGTGCGAAGAAAAAATTAGCTTTGTATTCTTTATTAATCTAATCAACGATTTCATATAAATGCTTGGTATTGTAAGAAAAATAAACGCAAACATCGTATATTCTGAAAAAAGTATCATTTATTACTTAAACATGAATTACATGTCTGTTTTATTTATCCAACTATTATGAGTATCGTAGAAACCTAACCATTTTACATATATTTTATTACCACGCTTGCGCAACCCTTTTTAACGAGGTATAGATCTGGATGCTTGACTTTGGCGAGTTCCTCTTCGTAAAAGTTTCCATCGACGGGTTGATTTTGATAGTCCTTGAGTTTGTAAGCCGTGTGAGATGTGTTGGTTTCACAGCAACGATAGTGAATATTTTCGTTGTCCAAATGGATGTGTATGCTTTCTCGAAGACGTGTTTGTACTTGCTGATTCGAACTTTATTGCCGATGTTGAATTTCCGTTTCTCTTTGACATATTTCTTGGAGCTTCTATTTCACGTAGCAGGCGTTTTTCATCAGCTGAAGTAACATCGTTAGGCTTCATCTTAATTATTCGATGTTTCGTTGCGTTGTAACTCGACATATCAAGTCCGGTAAGAGATTGATCTGGGATGGAGAATCGTTTCCACATCTTGCTTTTGAGTGTGCTATTGAAACCTTCGCAGATGGATGCCTTCATGCCGCTGAATGTTGAATGTTGAATTCCATGGTGTTTTAAATAGCCTTTAAGTCCTTTGCCTTGATCAACGTAGAAATTCTTAGATTGCCAATCCTTGGGTAGTCTTCATAGCAGCAGTGACGTCAGGTCCATTCATCGATTTGATTGGTACAACCCAAGTGTACTTCGAGAATATATCAAAAAGGGGTAATTTCATCCAATATTCATATATCGACATGACGTCAGCGATAATTTCTCCTTGTCGGCAGCTCGTATGCAGCTCTTCCACTAGAGCTTCCTTGAGATCCATGATGATAATGAGTGTTGCTTGTTGATATTCAGACTTTTATTTCAGATTTTTTTATCACGTGTTATATGAAAAACTTCTTCTTCTTTAGTGCTTTGCAGACGTTGCAAGATGTCAGTGATTTACTTTGAATATTCGGTCATATGTTTTTGATAATAATCTCAGTTGAGAATAGTAGAATTAATAAAAAAACAAAAAAAAATCGAAAACAAATTGTCAAATTAACTGAGAGTATATGTACGAAACTCCGTCGCGATTGGCTCAAGTCTACTACTACTACTATCATTACTACTATCCACATTCTTCGCATATTCCCGCTTAGTTTTTTCGCCACGAGAGGCACGAGAGCGCCACCGACGCGCCACTAACCATGGCTGCCACTTCGAAAACGTAAAATACCAAAATTCTGAGTAGTTACCTTTATTATCATTATTATTTATTGAAACAAAAATCGCAAAATTTCCTTTCTGCAAGATTATGTCCATTTCATGGTTTTTGGTTTGCTGATTGCGAATTTGACATTGTTTTTGTAAAACTCTTTTGTTTAAACCATTTATTTAAACAAATTTTTGCACAATTTTTTTTTCTCATGCATCCACAAAAAAGGCCACTTTTTTGCATGGAATGCGGGAACAAAATCCACTTTTTGGGGTACTCACGAATAAATCATTTTTCCTAGGGAAATATTAATAAAGCACTGATACGAGGTAAGAAAAGAAAAAAAAACATAGATATGAAGAAAGAATAATTGTCACGGAGGATTTTGACGTATTTACCACCGCAAACTTAATGTGTTCTTAGAAACATGCGCGCAGCCAACTTCACACCCGTGAGACGTTTGTTTACAAAGAAAGAAACTTTGTCTGCAATCACTTTGCCAATTGTGTAAAGAGAAAATTTTTCTTTATTTTTTGTGTTAAAAAAATTCTTGAGGACTTGATTTATATTTTAAACTGCTCCATGGTACAAATAAAAGACTTTTAGAATAATAAATCTTAAAAAAGTATTAAACTCACGAGTATATAACTTGTTTTCTAAATAGATATTGAAGTATTTTCGAATAGAGAAAATTTTTTCTCAATTTTACTTTCTGTTTTACAATTTTTTACGTATATTTTATTAAAACTTCATTGCAAAACGTACACGTTTTTCAAGGGATTTAAAATTTTTCAAGAGATCGCGTAAGGTGGAAAGGAAAATTTTTTAAAGGGAATGTCCCTATCCAAAAAGACAAACGTCATTTTAGTCTTTAGGAATAGTCTTTGGAGTATAGTCTTTGGAGTGATATTCAGACTTTTATTTGAGATTTTTTTATCACGTGTTATATGAAAAACTTCTTCTTCTCTAGTGCTTTGCAGACGTTGCAAGATGTCAGTGATTTACTTTGAATATTCGGTCATATGTTTTTGATAATAATCTCAGTTGAGATTAGTAGAATTAATAAAAAAACAAAAAGAAATTGAAAACGAATTGTCAAATTAACTGAGATAACTATTCCTATTCCACGGTAGATGTTTTTAAAGATAGGCTGAAGTTTTTTAAATAGATGGTGATAAGATACGCAAGGTATCCCAATCAAGATGTGTGAAAGGCTCATTGATTATGATTTTCGAAAAGCTGATGAATTATTGTGTAAAAAAATTCGTTAAAGCACAGTCGCATTTACTTCCCTACAGTCTGAATCATAATATAAAATTAAAGATAACATGGTGGATTTCTTCATCATTACAAAATGAAGTGATATCTGCATGAAAAAAACTAAAAAAGTAAAAAGAAAGGTTGTCAGGTAGTACATTACAAAAAATTTCGTAAAAATTTTGTTTTTTTTTTCTTGCAATTTACAGGTACAGCACAATATTAATCAATCGTGATTAATATTCAAAAACTTAGCGCAACAAAAAATTATTATATAAAATCGTCGGCCAGACCTTATTAAGTTTTCTAATCTGACTTTTTTGGTATAAATACAAAATTATAATGAGATGAAGGAGAGAGGTTACCGTTATAATCGATTTTATATTAACATTTTCTATATTGTGAAAGTAACACCATATAATAAATAGCACATTCACGAATTAAATCAATAAATACGCTTCACTAAAAGTTCACAAAAAGTCCCGACAACCTGCTTGTTTTTATGAAGCAAAACCTGTAACAAATTTTCAGAAGCGTCATTCAAAACCGTGTAACATGATACAAATACCTATGTATTATCAGTTTCAAAAAAGCGCCTCTAATGATCAGTAAAATGATTCAAATTCACTGGAAAAATACAAAAACGCTATTATTTTTTTTTCATAGTTTTCAAATGATTATAATAAACGATTATCATACAGCAAGCGGGTTGTCGGGGCTTTTTGTATATATTTTTTGTCAACTTTTTTTGTCCATTGATTCTATTTGTAAATGTGCTATTAATTATATCGCGTTTCTTTCACAATATAGAAAATGTTAATATAAAATCGATTATAACGGTAACCTCTCTCCTTTCATCTCATTATAATTTTGTATTTATGCCAAAAAAGTCTGATTAGAAAACTTATACGGTCTGGCTGACGATTTGATATCATAATTTTTTGTTGAGCTAAGGTTTTCAATAATAATAAAGATTCATTAATATTGTGCTGTACCTGTAAATTGCGAGAAAAAAAAACAAAATTTTTACGAAATTTTGTGTAATGTACTACCCGACAAACCTTTTTTTACTTTTTCGAAGTTTTTTTCATGGACTATCGATTTCATGGTTTTTTTGGTTGCTGAGTTGGAATTCGACATTGTTTTTGTGAAATTCTTTTGTTTAAACAATCTTTTTAAACAAATTTATTTAAAATCTTATTTTCACAACATATATGTCCATTTCATGGTTTTTTGATTGCTTAGTTTGAATTTACTTTTGTTTTTGTAGAATTTGTTTGTTTAAACATTCTATTTAAACAAATTTTTTAACAATCTCATTTTCATAACAAATATGGTCTTTTCATAGTTTTTTAGGTTGCTGAATTTCAATTTAACAGTGTTTTTGTAAAATTATTATGTCTTAACATTGTATTTAAACAAATTTATTAACAATTTTATTTTTACAACATATATATTCTTTTGCTTAAACAATATTTTTTAAACAAATATTTGCACAATTTTATTTCTACTACATTCATGTACTGTTAATAGTTTTTGGGGTTACTAAGTAAAGATGTACGTACCTCTTTTCATGAAATTATATCGTTCGAGCAAATTATTTCAACAAATTTATTAACATTTTTATTATCACAACATACATACCTATTGAATGGTTTTTCGGGTTGCTAAATTAAAAATTTAACATTGGTTTTGTAAAATTCTTTTGTTAGAACAATTTATTTGAACAAATTCATGAACAATTTTTTTTTCTCAACATACATATCCTTTTTATAGTTTTTTGCGTTGCTGAATATAGATTTGACATTGTTTTTCTAGAGTTTTTCAGTTAAGAAGATTTATTCAAACAAATATGTTAACAATTTTTTAATGAGACATTTATATATGTTTTCGGTAGTCTTTTAGAATGCTAAGTGAAGAGATTTCGCATTGCTTTTGTAAAATCCTTGTTTCAACAATTCTTTGAAACAAATATTTGAACAATTGTTATTCTACGAAGTTATGCCTTACAAAAAGAGTTTCTTCGGCTGCTGAATTTGGTAGTGAACAGTAGAGTTCAGTGTGACATTGTTTTATTTAAATTTGTTTATTTTGTTTATACAATTCCTTCAAAAAAAATCACCATATTTTTCTTCTTAAGATATGTCATCTTCATATTTTTTTTTAGGCTGCTAAGTGTGGATTCGAACCTGTCTGTCAAATTCTTCTGTTTGAACGAGTTATTTAAACAAATTATTTTACAATTTCTATTCTTTTACATACGTCCTTTTCATGGTTTATTAGATTGCTGAGTGAAAATTTGACTTTGTTTATCATGTACAATTCTTTTGTTTGAACGATTCATCAGAACACATTTATTTAAAATTTTTTTTCTAAAATATGTATATTGATTTTCCTCATTTTTTGGGTTGCTGGGCATGAATGTAGTATTGTTTTCTAAAACAGTGTCATATTTAAACGATTTATTCAAAAATATTTTTGGAAAACGTTTTTCTTAGAAGGTATGTGTGCTCGACATAGTTCTGTAAGATCAATTGAAATAAGTATGATATTACTATCGAATAACCCAAAAAATCATATGAAGGACAAAGTGAAATCGCGAACATAAACACAAGTAATTATTTCACACCCACTGATAACGTTATATACATTAAGAATACAAAGTATATTGTATGAAAAAATTTACAATATATTTTTGAACACATATTTCAAACAAAATAATTCTACTCGAACAATGTTAAAACCAAATTGAGCAACCAAAAAACCACGAAAATGACATATATTTTGCAGAAAGTTCCTTTTCTTGCAATTACTTTTTTCCCATACATCCACAAAAAAGGATACTTTTTTTGCATTGAATGTGGGAACAAAATCCACTTTTTGGGGTACTCACGAATGAGCGGGACAAATCATTCTTCCCTAGGGAAATATTAATAAATCACTGAAACGAGGTAAGAAAAGAAAAAAAAACAAAGATATGAAGGAAGAATAATTGTCACGGAGGATTTTGACGTATTTACCACCGCAAACTTAATGTGTTCTTAGAAACATGCGTGCAGA